>PPKU02000020.1:0-156416 GCA_003706265.2 Nakazawaea holstii | reverse complement strand
AAAGTTGTTTGTTTTAAAGTTTTGTTTATTGTTGTGAATGTTCGATAGTTATCTAGAAGCTTCTGGAAAAAGTTTCGGATAAATTCGGAGATTTTTCCTGCGCGGTTATAGCCGCCGCACTAGGAAAAATCCCCTTTCCAGATGACCTTATTGATGATTAAGGTTTTGATGGATAACATAGAGCATTCTAGTTTGTTCTAAGACGTTTTTGTTGCTTGGCTGATTACTAATCAAGTTGTGATCTGAACGATATATAAGGACCTTGAGGTATATAGTTTTTGTAGTTTTTGAAGACCAAGCAAATACATTATAAGTTTATATAATATATATTTAAGAAAGTAAGTCAAAGATAAGAAGAAATAATATTATATAAAGATGTCAATCAGTGAACGACATATTTCGCTTCAACAATTTCCTTTAGATACCACAAATAAAGATATCAGCTGTAAGATGAATTAAAACAAAGTCGATGGTCTCAATCCTATGGTCTCAGATATGGAAAGGTAATGATTTGAAAATCATAAAAGATCATAGTTTTTGTAACCAATTACTTCAACTGAATCTCACCTCTTTTTATACAGATCCAAGAACAAAATTTAAATACAAAAAAGACTTTTTTAAACGTTTGGTTTGAGACTTTCAAGAAACCCATAGCACTCCCCATTGATGAGCTCTTCAACGAAGAATGTAAGCTATGCGAAGCAAACCTTCAGGGTCTAAAGAAAGAATCAGTCAAGAATTTATGGCTGACAATTTGACAAAACCGTCAAAAAAGAACATCTTTCAGAATTTCTCAACCAAGATCGTGGTTTTCCATATCCAGTCGTAACAAGTTTCAGAATTACATCAGACACATTGAATTCCATTGTTTTATCCCGCAAAGCAAAGACTATTAAAACCATCAAATTCATTTTGAAACGTGTCAAACCGTTAAACATCTTTTATTGTTATTGTTATTGTTATTATTCCGATCATCATTATTACAAAAGACTGATATACGGTCCTAAAAAAAACACATTACAACTACTTGCTAAAAGCAAAAAGATCCAGCTGTTACTCATCAGCAGATTTTTCTTGAAATCAATGTTGTTAGTCAGAGAACAGCAAAATTTCAAAAAAACACATTTTAAATTCTGAAGCGGTACAATGTCAATGGAAGCATTTGAAGATGACGGCATTTTAGAATATCAGAATTATTAAATGGCAGGAATTTTTATTTGGTCTTGTTCACATTATGTTCAAAATCGAATCAATTTTATGAAAAGGGATTTCATTTTTTTCGTTATCAGTTTATTTTGAAAATTTTATTATTTATAGGATACTTCATATGGTTGCAAATTAATGATCGAAAAAGTCCAAATTATTTTTTAAAGTTGATTGGTTAATTGATTAAAGATTGAGAAATGAATGACTGTCACCAAAGATAAGAAAGATGTGGGAGATAAAAGGTCATGAATGATTGATAAGAAAATCACAATCTCAAATGATATTGAAGAAGGATATCTCTCTTATATTGTAACTTGTATAGAGCCTCATGCTTTGTTAAGGCTTGAAAACCTATTGTTTAACTATTACTACATTACTTTATTCTTTTTCAAACTCAATCTTTAAACAGATTCTCTACTGATTAATAAAATCTAGACCATATTATCTGCAGCATCATTGATTTAGCTACTTCTTGACTGAATTCGGAGTCGCTCCTATTAACTTTCTCCCTACTATACAAAATTCATCTTACTTCGATATCAATTAACATCAACTTATTTTTCTTTTGGATCTGTCCTTCTCGTAAAAATCAATAGCTTTAATCCCGCAAATTTATCTTCCTAGCTCTTGTTTCATAACCTTTACCCCTTTGCCATTCTAATCGAGCAGTAACAATTGAATCATATTGCATATATCATGCTTCATAGCTTATTTTCTTTTGAGGCAACTTCAACAATTCACCATCAATAATAATTTCTTAACGACCTTATTCATCAATTTCCACCATCTCCAACACATCTCACTCGCCAATTAGCGTTAAAACGAAAGCTGACAGCCATCACATTACAGCAGAAATCCAAGAGGCCAACGTCAAGTGGGCTGAACTTTTTTTTTTAGCTTCAGCACTCACACTTGAGCTCAAGCACGATAGCGCATTGCTTTTTTTGAAGCATATCACAACTCATATACAACTGAATTAGACGTTGAACTAAAGTATTTGTATTGACAAAAAGCACTTTGATAATTGAAAATAACAAAAGCACTTCCCAATTGAATGGTGCTACAGCTTTGTTCAGGTCAACATTGGCTAGCCTACACTTGTGAGGAGAAGCAAAATTGGTTTGTTTGAAGTTAAATTGAATACAAGGTCAATCACCTTCTATTATTGTAACACAAATGAAACTTAAGAGAGGATTCACATCACTCAATCAATTTTGTCAATTATGTGATGTCCTCTAATCGAAGCAGTACTTTATGAGTTCAAAATTTTTTGTTCGTTTTTTGTTGAATATGTTGATGATACAGCGAACAGTTACTTAAAGTTTCCGCTGGTTTTATAAAAGGAAAACATGAAGATCTTATCAAAAGCAAAACACTCAACCTTTCGATAGACTCACTGAAAAAAATTTGCAGCATCTTCTAAGATGTAAAGAAATTAGCGTGTATGAGACTTTTCGTTGTTGAGGCAATATGCAGTGAGCCAATTTGAGCAACAAATTGTGAGGAAACTTGTTTATCAATTGATGAAAGTACGTATCTCCCATGTGTCGTATGACTATTTTCAAAGTCAAGCAGCCTGTAGCAGCTTAAGCACTCTTTTCGTTCAAAACATTTGGCACACACCCATGCTTGAGCTTTTTAGAACTTGAAACTTGAATATATTATTGCTGTACCCAAGAGTTCATTTGCTTCTTTCCTCCTCTGATTTTTCGTAGACAATTTAATCCTGGTGTACTCATTCGATATTGATTGCTCACCAGTGTTAGCCTAAATAATATGGAAAGGCAATGTGAAGGGCTTTAAAGCGAGGAAGACAATTGAAGCAACTCACAAACATATTTGTTTATATCATGTAGTTTTAGAAGCTTCTTCATCAGCTCTTCACCATTTTTAGTGGTTTTCAAGAACCCTGGTGAATAGTTTCACACCCTCAATGGTCTAACGGTAAAACTATTAGCCAAAGGCAATTCGCATGATCAATTTTTAGCTTTTAACCAACAAAGCAATCAAGTTATCAATTAATTCCAATATCAACGACAACTCGTCTTCATTGAAATGTCCTTTCAGTCCTTGAAGAGTGCGGTGAACGGAGATTATGATGCTGCTTTAATTCATGTGATTCATCTGTTTGTACTATGGCGCCATCTCATATATGCAAGGAATTCCTCTTCTAATTCCTTCACTTCTCCATATCTTTACACTTGTTTATATAAAATCAAGTTTTCAAAATTCAAATTGAAAAAAAAATATAAAAAATAAATTAACGGACAGACAGCCCCTATTTACAAGTTAGTATCTATGAAGACATCATCAAGCAACCCGTGGTTTGTTATAGAGCAATTAAATAACTGAGCTTCATAGGGTATGAGTTACCGATATTTTAAAAGAAAAGTTCCATTAGGTTCGGTTTTCCACTGAATGTATATCGATCTCTTGAAAATTGAAACTCGAATATATATGATAAATATATTCATTGTTAGGATAATCTCGTATCAAAGGTGACTCTGTTTGAAAAAACAGAGTTTCGGTTCATTTTAATCCACCCTCTGTTGCCTAATATACTGCTTTCTCCATAGTGATGACAGTTAATGACGGTTTAGCTCTGAATCATCAAAAGGGATATGGCGTAAATCCCCAGCTTTTCTTTCCCGAAAAGGAAGTCAAAAAATTTACCGAAAGAAAAACAAAAAATCCAAAACACACAGGCATCGGGAACCTCAGTGATATATATACCCACATCCAGGATCGTTGTCACTTCAAGTTATTCATCACATCATCAGATCTTTAGCCGAAGATGTCGGAGCGGGCAGAACTTTACCCTTTTCTGTCGACGTCATGCTTCACAATGGGTCACTTGAAGGAAATCAATTACCATATCTTTCAATATAAAGAACAACAACTGCCTTCCTTAGGAAGTACAATATATGAAGTCGAGTCAATTATCAGAAAGGACTACCCTACAGCAATAATGTTCGTTTATACAAAAGAGTTCTACTTGTATGACCTCAATTGTGGCAACGACTTACCCTCTGCTCATGACAGATTTGTCCAGATTCTTTCTTCGAGAAATATTGAGGTCGAAGTTCTTTCAAAAGGTTCATTCCATTCCAAGACGATATTTAACAGCAATCAACAAGGACTGCAGAATAAATCACTTCCATTAGTTTATATCAATTTTTTGAAAGCTGTGAAAAGATATGTTGTCTGGAAATTGGCCGAGTCAAAAGATACAAATGGACTTCTGAAAATTATAGGATTTGGAAATCATTGCATCAGCTTGAAGGCTACCACTGATAGCCAGTTGGTTATGATTGATCCCATATACAACTTCAACAATGAGCTTTTAATCAATGTGAGTACCAAAGATCAAGACATTGAACGAATCACTCAAGATACTGGAAACTTCTCCAGCAATGATTTTGCATTATATTTGGCTCCAAGTGCTGTGCGAGTTTATTTAGCAGGAGATGATTTTGCTACTTCATTTGTTGATGTTTTCACTCAAAAGCAAGCTAAGCTTTTAACGTTGCTTAAAAACTATTGCAATATTGACTTGTTTTCGCTCAAAGATTTGAGGTGGATCAAAGTAATACCTAATTTAAGTCATTTAAATCATCTTACACCAGGCATAGCGTCTTATTTAAAAGATTTTAATACTGGATTGAAATACATAGTATGGCCTGTTGATTTATGTTTCAGACAAAAAGGAATGCACGACGCCACAGCCTTCTCGCTTGAAGAAATGGAAGACAAGAGAGATTGTTTTGGTAATGTTTTCGATATCATAGATGAATTCGTTGAGTACAATAACGATGTTGAATTGTTGAAAAAAAAGGAAGCAGAGAGTATTTCAGCTATACATACGCCCGCCAGCTTCACCACAGGAACTCCTGGAGCGAACCAAGATTTTACAGAAAATGGATTTGGATCTACCAAATTGAGCATGCACTTGCAAGAATTCCACGATGCAAACTCAATATATGACAAGATGAAAGAAGAAGAAGAAGAAGAGGATATCAATATGGATGACAAATGGGATACCGAGTTATTTGGAAATGATGAAGATGATGAAAAAGATAGAGTTACAAATGAAAAGTTACCAAATGAACTTGATTACTTTGCTGATTCTCTGATAGATGATGAAATTGACAAGTATTTTTCAGACTCTGAAGTCGAGCTGGACTTGACAAAAGGATTAGAGTTAAATGAAGGGGAGCCAGTGCAAGAAATGGAAGTGGATAAAGAAGATGCTAATATCTCTTTTATAGACTCTTCTAAATTCATAAATGCTGCTGGTTCTGATAACTCTCTTTATGAAGACCCTGGTGCACCTGCACCTGTTCCATTTGCAATAATAGCTGAAAAATCACTGAAAGATCAAAATTTGGTTGAAGCAGATAAAAAGAAATCTGTGTTTGCACCTTTGAATTTCAACCCTGCAATTGAACAATCAATTGATAGCAAATACTTAAATGGGGGGAAATTTTATGTACCACATGATGGTGACAATGATTCCATGACTGCCGAAACCATTGACACTTCAATTAAAAGTTTCACCTCTGTTACTCCCTCGTTGAGAAAAAATGCATTTGAATCCACCACAGTGGTGACGAGCAGCGAGGACAGTGGATCATCTGATGAAGACATGATGCTCTATGATGAAGATGACCCAGAGGGCGGGAAAGATAATGACGATAACGATTCCGGAATTGCTGATGATGATTATGACTCAGGAAGTTCAGAAGTGAAAGAAGACAAGCAATCATCAGGTTTAGGAATCATCCAGTTTAAAAAAGATGAATTGATAACGGAAGAAGACAAGCTTAACAATCTTGCATTGTCTAGTCCTTTAAGAAAAGGAGATTTGTCGTTCCCAGCATCTTTTGGTAATGCAATTATCTCATCTCAAACAAGATCAGATTCTGCATCTCCTACACCAAATGGCAGTAGTACCACATCATCGGAAAATCAGAATTGGCTTCCATTTTTGTTGAAATTGACTCCACTCCACACCATTCCAAATGCATTCTTGTACTCAAATCCAACGATAACAAAAGATGAGTTGAATACTGTTTTACCATTATTACTTAAAATATTAGTATTTGATGCATTTAATGATAATTCATTTGATCAATCTCAAACGGATAAATTGAAATTTTTGAAATTTAGAAAAGCAATGGTGACTCCATGTGATGGTGACTTATGTGATTTGATTGAGAATTGTTTCAATGGAATTTCGAAAACCACCTTGTACGATTTGATCAAACAGGAAACCGATGCAGATATGTCATTAAGAGATGGATTTGAGTGTCTTACAGGAAATGGATTAAAAGAACAAGGTGTTGATACTGGCACATCCGATGATAAGATTGAATTTCAAGATCTGACATTTTCATCAAATTCTCCTATGTTGAATGTAGGGAGTCAAAATCTGAATGCAAATAATAATACTGAAGGAATTATTAAATCAGAAATTTCCAAACATTTTTTCCAAATTCCACAAACTATGATCAATTTAAATAGATTGGATCAGGAATTGCAGTTGAATTTTTCCAGTTTAGGTTTTTGGAATTTGTTGAATTTACAACCTTTTGGAATGTCCAAAAATTTTGATATACTCTTGATTTTACCCCGTTTTGGGAAATGTGTTAATGAAGATAATACTTATTTGCAAAAAGCTTGTGATTTTTCCTCAGAAATTACAAAAGAATACAAGATTTCAAGATTAGGTATTGCCAATAAAATTGAAAGAATAATACTGAAACAAAATATTGAAATTGACGGTTTCCCAGTATCAACCAGTCTCATGGATGGAGTTTTCGAAATACTGTGTGAAGCTGATGTTAATGAAAATGAAATGTGGGCAATTATCAATGACAGATTGTCATATTTAGCCCAGCATTTGAAGACTTCAAATGATGATTATCCCAAGGGAAACCCATTATTGATGTTATTTGTTAATAATATCGGTTCGTTCAATTCGATTATTGAAATCAGTAAAAGTATGGCAAGATTCAACAATGAATTGGAAGCAGAAGTTGTTGATGACAATAAGGATAGTAGTAATTTGAAGAAAAAGAGGAAAATGATAACACCAAAATCTTCACCACAAACACCAAAATTTCAAACTTTTATCAAGATTCTTGCCCTTGACGTTTTTTATTCACCGGAACAAACGTATACAGTGGTTTCTGATAGGACATTTAACAAATTATCATTGGAATTATACAATTTATGTCCTACATTGGATAATGTAAATGATGACTCATTGATTGATAATCCATTTACAACGTTATCACCATCATTACCTGAGAGGATAAATTATAAATTGACGAAATCATCGATAACGAAAAGTGTGAATTCTCGTGATTTATACATCCATATGGCATATGAAAGATCCACTGATAAGAATTGGTGTGTTGCTACATGGTCTGATCAATATGGCAAGATTTCCAATGTCAAAGCTTGGTATTGTCCACCACCATTATTTGGATCTAAAGAGGCACCACTGGGTTCGAAATCGTTTGAAGAAATCAGTAATGAGATATGGGAAATCACATTGAATTATATTCGGACCCATTCGGGGAAATCATATTTAGTCTTGACAAGATTAAATAACATTATCCCCGATGATGAATTAATCCATTGGAGAAGACTTTCATTAAAGACGAAAAATTTATTATTGATTGTACTTGCCGTTAGTTTAAATTCAAATTTAATATTGAGTTCTAATAACTCGATACAAATGTCAATGTCATCATCGAATCATTACTCAAATAGCAATACATTGAATAATGTTGGCGGTAAAAAATTGAAAAATGAAATAGATAGTGTACCAAGTAGTAACACTGGACTTACGCCATTCTTGGTAGGTAATGGTGATAGTCCCGAGGCGTATATGGTTGGAGGAGGTACACCAGTTGATGTTGATTCTCCAAGTACTATTCCAATAAGTCAAACCAAATTGTTTAATAACAATGAAGATGTATCGATTATAGATATCTTGGATGATTCATATGGTGTTATATTACCGAATCCGATCCCATTGACGAATCAACAAAATAGAATTTCAATCAAGACAGGATATCTTATCAAAGCTTCTTTACAAAATGATCAAACGTTACCAATGGTGAATAATAAAGATGATTCAGTGACACCGACTCCACATCATCATCCACATCATCAACAACAGCATCAGCATCATCAACAACAACATCAACAACAACAGCAACAACAAACACCAAAAATTGAACAAGTTCAACATCAACAACATGGACAATCACAACAACAACAACAACAGCTGCAATATCAAAATTCTAAACAGCATAGTAATAATAATAATATGAGATATGTGATAAGAGGTGGTAATGCATTAGAGATTAATTTAATGAGTTGTCCAAATTTCATCAATGGATTAGATTTAGTCAAAGATTTACTTTTACAATATCGTGGATTATCAAATCTTGGTGATTGTTGGGGAATGAATGGTTCAAATAATTTACACATGTCGAACAACATTGGGATTGGATCTGGATCTGGAATTAACGATGATGATTATTTTGGTGATGATGATGTATTGATACCATGGCATATATTATCTGTTAGGAAATGTTTAAATGCCTTGATTCATGTTAAAATCACCGATTGAAATCTATATATAGGTGTATTTAGGTATAAGGGTAATATAGCGTACATTGGGATGATATTTGATGAGTTTATTCACTATCTTCAACAACAGTTGTAGTTGTTGGTTTTTGAAATTTTTCAAATTTCCAACAAAAAATATCTCGAAGTTTTATCAATTGGAACTCACCTTGTTTATACCTCTTCAACTCTATCGGGGTGATGAGATTATTTTTTTGGAAATGATTGAATGCCATTGTCAAATTTTCCAGTCTTGTTGAATCACCTTTTTGTAAAATATTAACGAAATGATGCCATTTCGTTGAATTTGTCTCCACTTTATTCAATTTGAACCACATATCTAATAATATTGAAATGAGTAATGTGATTTTTTCATAAGTTTGATAAAATTTAGTAAATGATTGATCTTGTTCATTTAAACTCTTTATATAATTGAATGGATCAGTATTGAATTGTAAATTTGATAATTTATGGAAACTATCATCGTACAAGATATCAATTATTTCATCATCATCTTTGGTAGTGTTGTTGGTATAATCCTTAGCAGAAGCAGAAGCAACAACAATAACAGAAGCAAGATCATCATCATCATCATCATCATCAATGACGATATTGGAATAATGATGTAATAATTTGATGATTAATTGAGCAAGGAATTCCATTTTGAAATTTTTCAAAACTAATTCTGAATCTTCGATAAAGAATTCACGTAATTCTATGAATGATAATTCCACCATTTGTAATTCAACACTTGTCAAGAATTTGTTCATGACATGTTCTCTTGAATTTTTCAAAGAATTATGAAATTTTGTATCCTTGACCGATAAGAAATTCACATTGATGAATCTATAAGCTAGATATAATAAATTCTTTCGTGTCACCATGGAACTAAGACCTAACCTGGTATCATCATCGTCGTCTTTGCATGTTGTTGATGACATTACAAATTTATAATTTTTTTTCAACTCTTGTTGATAAATAGGAGTGATATAATCGGTATTCATTGTAATCTCATTGATGAAAACTCTCTTGATGAATTCATCTAATGCTTGTGATTCATCGTATTGATTACATTTTTTCAAAATTTGATATATAAATGTATTTTGTAACATCAATTTACGTACATGATGTCTTTGTAAATGACTCTTGTTATCAATGATGTTCGATGTATTGTTGTAAACATTTTCAAATTGTAAAATCAGACAATCGATAAAGAAATTGATTATTGGTTTCCATGATTGCCAAATACATTGTGATTTCCAATTGGAAGATGATGCATTTTTCAAACCCCATCTTAATAGTTTCCAAAAATTATTATTCAATTGTTCATGTAACAATTTATAACCATAAATGGTATTATCATTATCCAACGGCGTTACTCTTTTATTATTCTTATTCAATTTCAAATCATCATCATCATCATCCTTATCATGAAATTCAAGTTTCCTCTTGCCAGTATTCTCTTCATCTTTGATATCATTGAATAATCGATCTAATTGTGTTTTCAAAGGTGATTTCTTTGTCAATTCGTCATCATCATCATCATCATCATCCTCTTCTTGCTTTTGTGGGAATTTATCACGATATCGCATCTTTCTTGTTATATCAGCATCATCATCACCTTGATAAAGACTCAACACTTTGAATAATTCATCGAGTAATAATTGTCGTTCACCCATTGACGGCACAGGTTTTGAAAAACATACATCATCATAATCAGTGGTTGTTGTGGTGTCATCGTCATCATTGGAATTTGTCGTAGAAGAAGCTAAACAAACCAATGAGCTCAACACTTCCATCGCTCTCAATGATATATTAGACAAGTCATCATCGTTAACGGTTTTGGAGAATTGATGGAAATGTGATGATATCGACAGTATAGTTAATAATACATTGATCGTATCCAGTCTTGGATAATTTATAAATGGTAATTGATTGGATAATGAAGTGTTTAAATAATCGATCAATTCATAATAACTCTTTGAACGGAGAAGATGATCATGCCATTCAAATTCTTTTATATGTTGTTGTTCATCCATCGATGATTTGATTTGTATTTTTGAAACAATTTTTTATGTTTTTGTTTTGTGATTTTTTTCATCTTTTGCAATTAGAGTTAGAAGAGGTATACAAAGTTTACATAGAGTATACAGGTAGGATATAGAGGATATAGATATAGAGCTATATAGGGGCCTCACCAGTAGGCCAATGATTCAGTTCTTTGCAATAAATAAGTACGATTTTCTCGAAATTCTTGACGATTTTGAACAATGTTTTCTTCAAAAATTCCAATTCTAAATGACAATTTTTTTCAATTTCAACATTCAAATAAATTTCATCATTGATCAATAATTGAAAGCAATTCTCAAGTTTGTGAATCTCTTGATTCAAATAAGTCAACTCGTTCAATCTCTCTTGTGATGACATTAGTTGTATATCTTTTGTTTCGATGTACTGTTGTTGTTGTTGTTCATTATGAGTCTTTGTTGCCTTGGTAGTACCAAACAATTTATAAAAACCTCCTCGTTGTTTCCTTGTGCTAGATATACCGGTATCTCTATTCTTTTTCAAATTTTCCAATTTCAACCTCCTAACAGCTTCAGCTATCGTGGGAGATTCTTCTGAACCTTTTTGTAATGCTAAATCTAATTTCAAATGTAAATTTTCCGTTGAGATTAATTTCATTGCCCTTGATTGTTTCTTCAAAATTAATTGCTTTAAATGGTGTAATTGTAATTCTTTATATTTCCTGAATTGTAGTAATTGTAACAGTACTGAACAATTATTTTTCAAATCTTGTAATGGTTCTTTAAAACTAACGATGAAATTCTTGATAAACACTTCCAAATTGATAAATTCCAAATCAACCAGTTGTCCAATTTTCTCCACAAGCAAGTTATTATCCAATAATGAAAAAACGTTAAAACTTGCACCTAATTCCACTTTTCTCATGGTGAATTTCTTCAAAATGGCAATTAATTGCTTTGAATGTTGTTCCAATTTGTTCAATTGTAATTTATAATTGATAAATTTCAATTCTATTGGCTTGAACACAGTATCGTTCAATGGTGTATCAAAATGTTTCAATGCCAGCATTGGTGGGATGGGTAAATATGAATAATATGGATTTGGCTTTGTCGGATCTCTTGTTGATGACAATAGGACATTTGAGGGTAACAACGTGAAGGGGGAATATTTCAAAACTTCTAACCATATCTCCTCCATTGGATCAATGAATTTTTGGAATATGATGGAATTACGAATATCCTCATCTCTGTTCAATTGATTAAGAAAACTGTTAAATTTCCTCTTTCTGAAATCAATGATCAACGAATTCCGTATTTTTTTATTCGTGATATAATCTTTTAAAGAGTGCTTTTCTGGTATCAATGGGATGATCTTTGTTGGGAAGAATTTGACCAAATTGATTCGTAATGATTGGAAATCTGAATATCGCCTCTTGATGATGCTGTCATTTGATGATAATTTAATGATGTAATAAACTACACCATTGATGGTGTCCGTGGAGATGATCTCGATATCTTGTTTCACCGTGGGTAGGCCTATATTGGAACCTATTGTGATGCCCATTGATGAATAATCCATATTACTCTGATCACTACTGTCCTGTGTAGTTGTAGTGGTATTGTGATAAGGATCGGTCAAGATGCTGTGACTCTGGGTGGGCGGCAACGTGGAGAAGTAGTGGTCGATGTTGTCGTTGAAGACATCGTAACTGGATCCTACAAATGGATTGTTGGTGTCCTGGTCGTCTCCAAAGTCCATTGTGTATGGTGGTGTAATTGTTTGTAGAGAGAAAAGAATATTTTTTTACAATTCGTTTAATTCTTTATACAGAGAGCACTATAGAGATATATACACAGAGATGAGTGATATAAAGATCAAGTCAGTGGACATGGTGAGTATATAATGGGGATAGTGGTGCAGTGGATATGTACTAACTATTGAACAGAGTTCAGAGTTACAAGAACAAGTGTTGGAGATACTGAAGAGAGCATTGGAATACGACCAACCAAAGGACATTTCATCGTATATCAAGAAGGAATTGGACAACAAGCATGGACACACGTGGCATTGCATTGTGGGAAAGAAATTCGGTAGTTATGTCACTCATGAAGTTGGTGGGTTTATCTATTTCTACATCGATGATTTGGCTTTTTTAATTTTCAAAACTGCATGAAAATATCATAGGGCTATATAAGGTTATATCACTTTAAAGATGTTGTTGGTCTTTAATGGACTTAGATCTTTATCAAAGATGTTTCTATGTTGTTGTGATGGTGCTGGTGGTTCATCATCATTATCACTTGTATCATCAAGAGTCTTGTGACTTTTAAGTTTAATCTTTTTATATTTCTTATCATCTTCCTGTACTTCTTCTTCTTCTTCTTCCACTTGAGTGTCTTGATCGAATATCGATGTACCGTTACGTTTATGCTTTCTTTGATGGTTGATTAAACTTCGTAATGGACTGGATTTCTTACCACCGTGCAGCATGACAGCAGACACGTCTGGTGTCGATGTAGTGAAATTGGACAATTGTTGTATCTTGCCGTTCAACGGAGTGACTCTTGACTGTTTGATCAGTGTGATTTTTTGTAAATATGGTGTTGTTGAGAATGAAGTTGTTGCCTTGAGTAATTTGTTCGACGTGATCGATGACGGTGCCACCATCTGTTGTTGTTGGTCAGTGTTGTTATGGTTCAAGAACAGAAGACTCTTCTTGTGCAATTCGATCTTGGACTCTAACAACAGAGTCTCCAGTTCGTGTTTCTTTAACGTTTGTTTCCTTTCCAATTGGAGCTTTTGCACCTGTTGCTTTAAAACGGATTCTCGTGTCGTGAAGTGGTTATACATGGCCAACTGCACTAAATAAGAAGCCAACTTGTCAGTGACCATTGCCAGTTGGTGGCAGCACAGTGCTAGCTCTCTCTCGTGTCTCTTATAAGTGTCCAACTCGTGCATCGTGTGTCTCTTGTCTCCATAAAGCGTCTCTCTATAAAATTGTTTATTTTTTCTTTATTTTGTTTCTTCACCATACACAAAGAGACAGTGATATAGAGATAGACACAGAGATGTATTGGGTAGTGTTTGTGTTGATGCAAATGGTGTGTGCCCTCACCAACGAGGAGATGTTTCATAGAAGAGACACATCCCCCGATGGGGTCATCCACATCACTTCACCCGAGTTTGACGATTTCTTCAACGGTGTCAAGGATTACTACTTGATCACTTTATTCACCACATTGAACCCAAAATTTGGATGCACGGCATGTGAGAAATTCGATCCGGTGTATCAATTGATCAGTTCTAGCATATTACAAGACCATGAACATAAACCCATCTTCTTCACCATTGCCGATTTCGATGACAATGTGCAAAATTTCCAACTGTTACAATTGAACACGGTACCTCATGTTTGGATATATCCACCAACAACCAACGAAAGCACAGATGTCAAGAGTGAACATTTCATTTATCAAATACCAGAAAGTATAAACGATTTACAAGATTTGGCATTACACTTTGGTGATTTCCTTAGTACCATATTACACATCAACATCATTATACAAACACCATTCGACATTGAAAAATTCATCAAAAATTTCCTCATGTACTTGGCACTGTTCATCATTATTAAAAAGCGAGGTCGCAAGATTTTGGACAAGTTTAAAACTTTCCATTTCTACTTTTTATTATCCACAGTGTTGATATTCTTATCTACAAGTGGGTACCAATTCTGTATCCAAAGAAATGTCCCATTTATCGCCAAGGACCATGATGAGAATATCATGTATTTCAGTGGTGGTACCCAATATCAATTCGGTTTAGAAATGGTTAACATCACCTCGATTTACACCATTTTAGCAATGTTGATGATCTTGTTGATTTCCTTCATACCAAAGTTACGTAACAAGAATCTACAAACGGTGTTGACTCTTGTTGCAGTGGTGTTGTTATTTGTTGTGGTGAACTTGTTGAACACTGTGTTTCTCATCAAGGATCCGGGATATCCATTCACTTTTTGGAAACTCTTCTAACCCTTATATCTATATAAACGTATTCTTATCGTGTCGTTGCCGTTTACAAAATAAAAATTTTCTCTTCTTTAATGAAAAAGTTGTTATAATTAGTGATAGTGATATAAAGAGATAGAGAGATGGATAGAGATACAGAGATAAAGAGAAGACAAGAATGGACCTTGGGATTGATCTTGTTATCAATAGTGGTGATCCTATGGGTCTTGTCCTCATTCTTGGTCAACGACTTGTTTGAAAAAGACATATACCTGAAACCATTCTTGATCACATACCTCAACACAACAACTTTTATTTTTTACCTCGTACCCTATGCTTTATCATATAAGAGTCATAGACAAGATTACCAGGATATTTCAAACAACGACAAGTTATCATTACAAGACACGATAAAATTAAGTGCTCAATTTTGTATATTATGGTATCTTTCCAACTTGGCAACGAATGCCTCATTGAATTTCACAAGCGTTTCATCACAAACGATACTTAGTTCAACACTGTCATTTTTCACATTGGTGATTGGATTCATGTGTAAAGTTGAGAACATCACCAGGAGGAAATTAATGGGATTGGTGTTGTCGATGTTTGGTATTGTGATGGTTAATAAATTTGAATTCGATAACACTTCCACGATATTATTGGGGAATTCATTACTGCTTGCAGGTGCCGCTGGTTATGGCATTTATTCGATATTGTTGAAATTAAAAGTACAAAATGATTCCAATATCAATTTCCAAATTTTCTTTGGATTTGTTGGATTGTTCAATTTAATCTTGTTATGGTTCCCCTTGGTAATTCTTAATCATTACGGCGTAGAGACATTGGAATGGCCACATGATGCATACACTTATAAAATCTTGCTTGTTAACGGAATCATAACGTTCATAAGTGATTTCTTTTGGGCCAAGCTGATGATTTTAACATCACCATTGACAACCACAGTAGGGTTATCGTTGACTATACCATTGGCAATGTTGGGAGATTTATTCATCAAACAAGTATCAATGTCATTGGTGTATTTGATCGGAGCTGTTATCATTGGTGTTTCATTTATCATTATTAATAAAGATGAAGAAACTGAATTTGTCGTTCAAGAACAACCTATATAATGTCTGTACAGTGTCTATACATCAGTTGATTGTAAATAATTATGATTTCTTGATAATTGCCATATCACATTTTTGTAATTGTTCAATTTATCATTCTGATTCAATATACTTTGCTTGTATTCGTTATTCATATTTTGGATCTGTAATTCCTTTTCATTGATGATCTTTTGTAATTTTATAATTTCATGATGTGAATCTTGTTGTGTTGTTGTTAATTGATATTTCATTTGTATCAATTGTTTTTCTAATCTTGATATTTGCTGTGTCATGTTGATTTCTCGTTGTCTCTGTGCTTCCAATTCCTTATCCTTATCATTATCATTATTATCATTATTATGAGTATGCATATTATTGTGATGATGATCCACAGAATCATGATGATGGATTGATGTGTTTGTAGTGGACACACTTTTCCTTCCAGAGATCATTGAATTCATAGTGGTGATTGTTGATATCGAATCATGATATTTGGTTTTTTGTAATTGGATAATATCATCTTTCTCCAGTAATTCCCTGGACATTTTCGATAATTCTTGCTTTAATGAATAAATCTCATCGTATGCCATCGATGTCAGTTCACTTAATTCGTATAATTGTTGCTCAAGGATTAAATTTCTTTCCACTTCTCCCTTGAGACTTGTATCAACTAATAATTTCGTCTTTGCCAATGTCGGATCGTGTTGTTGATGATTCTGCTGCTGCTGTTGGTGATTCTGTTGCTGATACCGCTGCTGATTATTGATAAATGTATGGGTATTACTCGTAGGCACAGACACCGATAAATGTCCATTATCAAAACTCGTTAAATCATCGGTATCAAACACTTTTTTCAAAACTTGTCTTGGTGTCTTTATCGTTTTAATATTCAATATCGATCTATGTTTTGGTTCTCCTTCCCTTTCTCTTGTAAATAATCTCATCGTTGTCTTTATATATATCTGTTGTTATGTCTATATATCACTCTCCATAACCCCATATATGTATATATATATATATAAGATGGTGTATCAATAGATTAATCATCATCATTCTCCTTTCCCCTTTTTCTCAAATTCAAATTGGCGTTTTTGGCGTTTTGACACCAAAATTATTTAATATGTACATTAAGAGAACAATGGCATAGAACAATACAACAGACAAATGAAATTCAGTCAATTGAGGCAAAGGCAGGCACTATCCACCACAGTTGGTTGGTTGGTGTGGGTGGGTGCGTAGGTGGTGTCGCTTCGGTAGTTATGTATGTATGTATGCAATTCATATACAATTTACCGATGAACACGATTGATGAGATTTAATTTACCAAGTTGGGATGTAATTGTAAATACAATGCCCATACGTCATACAAGATGTCTATATCTATATCTGCTGCTATCTACTCATACTGTACACTGCAATGGAGTAGAGCAAAGAGCATAGTATAATATTACTACGTAGTTACAAATAAATTTCCATATTGAAAATAAAAACTTTTCTGTTCATCTTTATACAAGTACAAGACCACAGACAGACAGACACAATGATGGAATTGAAGAAGGACAAGATCATCAAATCAACAGATTTAGACGCATTATCATGTCGTTATTTCGCCAATAAATATTTACAAGATCCATTGATTGATATCATGTGTGATGGCGTCAAGAGATATTTACCATACTCCAGTCCGATAACATTATCCATTCAACGAAATTTGAAAAGTTATTTCAATCATCCAAAGACACCGATTATCAATAGAGGTACATATATAAGAACGAAATCCATTGATTTGATAGTGGATCAATTCTTACGACAATTCCCAGAACAATGCCAAATATTATCGATTGGTGCTGGTAGTGATACAAGATTTTTAAATTTTTTACAACGGTATCAACATGTCAAAGTTTATGAATATGATTTTGAAGATTCTGTTAAAGTGAAAAAATGTACCATTGTCAATAACGAGAAATTGAGAAACATCATAGGTTATACCGGTGATTCAATATCGATCACTTCATATGATGAATTCCATCAATTAGATCCATCTTTACAAACTGATTGTTATTCAATATCACCAATTGAATTACGTGAATTGACACTGGAATCATTTTCTGAATTGGACCCAAAGATACCCACGTTGATCTTATCGGAATGTGTATTGTGTTATATGTCAATTGAAGAATCTTATAAAGTTTTGAATACGATAACACTGAAATTCCAACGTGGTGTGTTTCTCATTTATGAACCTATTGGTGGAGATGGGAATTTTGGACAAGTTATGACGAGGAATTTATCACTGAGAGGTATAGAATTACCAAGTTTGATGGAGTTTAATAATTTAGATAAGCAAATGATGAGATTCACGAAAGTGGATAATGTGGAACTGGTTCAATTAAGTGATTTGAATTTTATTTTCAATAATTGGATTGATGATGTGGAGTTACAAAGGATAAATAAATTGGAATTTCTTGATGAATTGGAAGAATTGAATTTGATAAATAAACATTATTGCTTGTGTTTATTACAATGGGGTGGCAATTTTACAATAAATCAAATTTTCCAAATAAATAAATTGGTGAATAAATAAATGAATAAATAAATAAATAATGAATAAATATGATAAATAATTTATATAGATTCAATGACACCACCACCAAATCCAACGGGGAAAACTCCCTGTGATCCAGCTGGTAACACACCAAGGAATTTATAAATTTTCCCCATCTTGTCAGGATCAACTAATCTTTTATAACTTTCTATTAATTTCATCTTTTCTTGTTCATTTTCAACTCGTTCCAATAATTGATCAACTCTATATCCAATCCCCAATTCATGTAACCAATCTCCTTGCTCAACAGGTCCATATGATATACATCCATTCTCAGTGAATATCTTGGATAAATTATTGAAATCAACATCTGCTGACAAGTCCACGGTACCTGGTTTAATAAATGGTGATACAATTTGATGATTTTTAATACCTCTCAATGTATTTTCAGGAATGGAAGAATCAGGTCCATAATCACATATCAAGATCCCACCTTTGGTTAATGGATCATTGGATAATTGATTATTAGAATTGATGATTTGTGACATCTTTGAAGCGTATAAATAACTCTCGGGACATATTTCAATACGAGTATTAATTGGTAAATTCTTGAATCTCTCCAGTGATGCAGGAATTAATGAAGATGGAGTTTCATGTGGTGATACCACTAAATGGAATGATGGTTCAGTACTATCTCTATTAAAATCCACTAAATATTCTCTCCATCCATCAGATGTTTTCAAAAATTGTTGAATAGGTAAAGCATCAAAAAATTCATGGGCAATGATATAATTAGCAACACCTTCATGATTAACAATATCTTCTTCAGTTTGTAACCATTCAATTTCATTGCCCCACTTGGTTATACTTTCATACATACCATCCTCAGATCTTTTCATCAAAAATTGCTTATCAACATCGCATAACAATTCATATTGTTGTTGTAACAATTTCGAACTCAGTTCAATCATGACGATTTTCAAATTGAAATCATTCTTGTTCAATTTATTAAATGTTCTCAATACATCATACATTAAAGTTCCCTTCCCAGGACCAAATTCAATGAATTGAATCTTGCCAGGTTTCCCTTGTAATAACCATGTAGCATATAACCATATACCAATAGTTTCACCAAATATCGATGAAATCTCAGGTGATGTGATAAAATCTCCAGATTTACCAATCAATTGATCCTTTGTCGTATAATAACCAAACTCAGGATTGGTTAAACATTGTCTCATGTATGATGATAATGAAATTGGTCCAGTGGTTTTAATTGATTCGATCAATATATTCTCTAATGAATTCAATTCTAAAACTCCTTTATCCTTGTTAAGTGGTTCTTGATTACTTTGGCAGAACAGTTGAGTTGAAAATTTGTAAAAATTGGTCTTATACATACATCTTTTAATCTGAATTGGTCTACGGGTCAATTGTCTAAATAACATGACTGACCCTTTATCCTTCTTCTTCCTGTCTCCTTCTTCTTCTTGTTGTTTGTTTGTTTTTCAACTTTTCAAAAATGCCTATTTCCGGTTTTGCCAAATAAATACACGACTAAATTTGCATAAAATGATCTTTTGATCATGCACCATTCACCAACACCCACTTCTACAATCATGTCAACATTCCCAGAGCTTGAAGTGAGCACTAGAAGATTCAAAGTGGAGTTGGATCAGTTTTATGCATTCACAGATAGACTGGATAGGAAGTTTGATAGGTTAACGATTACGGATAAACAAAAATTACTGCTCACACTTCCTATTCCAGCGATTGAATTACATATTAGTGGCTCTTCTCCCACCAATTCTGAAGAGACAGACTCAGATGCTTCCGGTGTTAGTACCAAACAAGCAGACTCAAATTCTTCGCGAAGAACTGGAACATTCAAAATTGACGGTAAGAAATTTGTATTCAAATACTCCAGTTATGAGCACGAGAATGAGTTTACCACTCCACTAACAAACAAAAAGAAGCTAACTGAAGCTCAATTTGTATCAAAGCACGTTATGCCATATATCAATTTGGGCATAAACTACAAAAATTTCTATTCGACTAATAAGTCTACTCGATTATTGCTATCCTTTCAAGAATCTACTGAACAAACAAGAATCGAAAGAGAAGTTGAGAGTGCATTGAATCAGTGCTTATATAATCCTATAAGAATGCCACTCCTTTATACTCTTGAACGCATTAGAGAAAATGTGACTGACGACTTGGGAACCTTTTTCACGGAAAAAAGTGTCACTTCTGATCCAGGTATTCCGATTCCGTTGCAATCTGACTTTATCGATATTGACAGCGTTGATTTGAAGTTTTTGGGAAATTCAATTCGCCCAGATGCTTGTGTTGGGTTTATTTATAAAAATAGGCCAGAAACAGTTGCCTATGCAACAAGCTTGATCGAAATCAAAACGCCAACTTTCAAATTAAAAAAATCCTATTCAGAATTATGTCACACCAATCATGATTCGAAACTGTCATTTGATCGATACGGAATGATTGCGGAGGGAGGACAGCTATTGGAACTCCAGGAAGTTATTAGGAGATACGTCACAGCATGTGTTCACACAGGGTGTGACAAATTTATTGTATCTGACTATAACTCTTTCCTATTCATTCAAATTGATAAAAGTTTATCCTTATTGGCGAGTGATGTGAAGTCTGAAGATAAAGTAGGAGATAAAAGAGATCACTCCCAAAAGTCCAAAGACAGAGAAGTAGTTCCACCGACATTAATCAGCTGCAGTCATTTTTTGATAAACCGCACTCATGCAAATGCCCGGTTATACATCTTGGGATTTCTCTCCATGAATCGTGAGAAACACTTTGAAACAAAGGAATTTCAACAGAATGTGGTGAAAATGATGACCGAGAGATATTCTAAAGAAAAAATTGACACACCCCCAAATTCAAATGAGCTGGTGCGTCCTCTTAAACAACAAAAAGACTGAACATCACCAAGCTGAAGGGATTCAAAAGCGTACTGGAATTCAAGAAACAGATGGCAACTTATCTGGCTCCGTTTCTCCACCTATAACTTCTGGTGATGGATCTTATGTCTTTGAAAAAGACCTTTTTGAACCAGAATATAAATTGGACCTTGGTCCCATAATGAAGAGATTGATAAGGGTTGCATCATATCTGCGTACTCAAGTAATATCTGTGGACACTAAAGAATTCATCAAATGCACATCTTCGAGGTTTTTCCACAATGAAATTCCACAGCTCTCCGTTTTGAAAATTTTCGACCCCTTATGGGGCGAATATCTTAAAGACGAATTAGGGGATGATGTCCAGTACAAGTATGCAGATGTCGTTAGCTTTTGTGTAAGGGATTTAAAAGTTTTTGAAAAGATCAAGCTACTAATGGGCGATGTTGTACCATGGGTATTTTCATATGGTAGATTGACGGATCATCATGTGAGTTGCGGTCAGACATACACTCGGTTCTGGGGTCCATTCATTCAAAAGGAATATTTGGAGCGTGATGAAACATTCACTAAAGATCAAGTTACATGGAGTTTTGTTTATGAATTGATAATACCACTGTTTAAACTGCTTCATAAATGTGGGGTTCTCTGTTACAATTATGTCTCTTTTGAATTCGAGGATATAATCATCACTAAAGATCACAAGGTGAAAATTGTGAATTTCAATAATGCCATATTCACTGAAAAGAAAAAGTTGTTCGATAATGACATCCGTGGGATCATTGACTATTTTGAAACACTATTGAAATGATTTAATTTATTCTTTTGCTCTATAAAATCAACAATACAATCACTCCAGACAGCCCCCAACTCCCATTTTAGTAAACACACTCGTCAAAAGCCAATTGTTCTTTCCTAATCGGGTAAATCTCATCTGCAACTAGATTCGATGATTATATATTAAATGATATATGCCCCCAATTGCTTTGATGAACAAACATGTAACTGATAGAATGAATAAAATGGACTCAGTATCTTCTATCAAGAACTTTGACATCCCAGTGGCAGTCCCACTATCATCTTCATCAAGAAAACACAGTTTATTCCAATTATCAAATGGGATCTTAGTATTGGTGATATCAGATCCAGCTGAAGATTTCGCAGCTTGTTCTATAACAGTGGCAAGTGGGTCCAATCTGGATCCAGATGAAATACCAGGTTTGTCCCATTTCTTAGAACATATGCTTTTCAAAGGTAATAAAAATTTCCCTCAATCAAATCATTTAGAAAATTTGATAACAAGTGTTGGTGGTTCAGTTAATGCATGTACAACAAGTGAACAAACTTCATTTTTCTTGCAAGTCCCCACTGATATTAAACTCAAGCTAAATTCGCAACCAATTTTGGATCAAGTCTTATCAGGGGTTTCAAACATGTTTAAATCCCCCATTTTCAACGAAAATGCTATTCAAAAGGAACTTCATCTGATTAATAATGAACACAAGAGTAATACCGTTTCCACAGGTAAAATACTATATCACGGTTTAAGATCATTAGCTCAGGAGAAACACCCATTTCATCGTTTTGCCACGGGTAACAATTTAACTTTGAAAGATTATATACTGCTGAAAAAAATCAACCTTCGACTGGAATTGTTAAAATTTTACAACAATAATTACCAAGCTGATAAAGTCACATTGGTATTGAGAGGTCCTCAATCGATAAACCATTTGAAAAAATTAGTTTTCACTTATTTTAGTGATTGGAATGGTGTTTCAACAACAAAGGTAAAGACAAAGACACAATTATCTGAGTTTTCAATATTATCCGATTCATGGTTCACTAAATACCACAATATACCATTATTTGACCGCACAATAATGCCAATGGGTGTATTATTTAAAAAATCCAATTCTTTATCAACAAATAAAATCAGAATCAATTTCCCCATCCATTTCGATCTGACCCTGAACAATTCTCAAATTTTTTTACAATGTAGAGCATGGTGTCATATGTTTGGAGATGAAACTGAAGGTTCTATATGTGAATATTTGAAAAATGCCAATTTGATCACTTCGTTATCTGCATTTTGTATGAATCTATCACAAGGTGATCTTACTTTGACTTTAGAATTATCATTGACTGAAAAAGGCTGTTTGCAAATACTGCAAATTTTCCAAGTAATATTCATTTTCCAAAAGCAAGTTTTCCAAAATGGCAACGCGAAGAATCCAAGACATTTGGGTAAATTTCTTTCAGAATTATCAACCATTGATAAATTGAATTATCTTTATCAACAAGTCAATGATTCCCCGATGGATGAAGCACATAAATATCTGAGATTTTTACAATTGGATCTCAAAAGCATAGGTGCCAAATGGTGCTTACAAGGTGCCCCTGTATGGAATGACATTCATGGTGGTGTCAAAGAATCAATTGAAGCTAAATTGTGGTGGGATGATCAAGGTTTGAAATTCATCAATTTCATCAGTGAAATTGTCAATGTTGATAATTTCAATTTCATACTCTTAGCTGATGAATCGACAATTCGAACGATAACCACTGATGATAATATTCAATTTGAAGAAGATATTCATTATCAAATCAAGTACATAAAGACCCAATTCCATTTCCAATTCAATTACCAACAAATAGATACATTACACATGCCGTTGCCGAATTTGTTTTTACCAGAAATGGCATCAAAACCATCACTTATCAATCAAGCCTTAGATCGAGCACTGAAATCATCATATGAATCATCATTATCATACATTACGAAAAACCTTTCAGATTCAATACCACCAGAGTTGGTCATCACAAGTTCACCAATTGAAACGTGGCTCAAGAGGGAGAAAGAATTGACTTATTCATCAAGGTGTTTTATAACATTGGATATATCAAGCTTTTTAAAACCGTCACCGTTAAACACCATTTGTTTAGAAATGTTAAGCCAATTGATAATGATATCCGTGCAAAAGACATTATACTCTTCTGAAATCATTGGTTACACATGGGAAATAATCCCATGTAACAAAGGCGGTTGTAATTTGACAATATGCGTATCAGGGTTCACCGATGGTGTTGACACATTGCTCGCAATACTCTTGGCTACATTAAAAAGTGAGTTCACAGATATGCAGTTCAACACGGCCAAATTGGAACTCATTGACAACATGGATAAATTGAAAGACGAAAATGGGTTGATCTTGGGGACAATAAGACTCTTATCATTGTTAGAAGAGAATAATTGGGATTATGATTTGAAATTAGACATATTGAAAAACTTGTCATTCCAACAATTTAAAGAGTTTACCATTGATTTTTTCAAACAAGTGGCATTGAAATGTCTTTACCATGGTGATATCTCGACACAAGTTGTAACAAGATATAACAACTCGATATCAACTTTTTTCCCCACTCTGCAACAACAACAAGAACAGTCCATGATCCACAACAACAACATGGTATCACCACCACCTCCACTGCCATCAACTTTCAAAATCCCACAAGGGAAAACATACTATTACCAAACGCATGCATCACCAGATGATCCAACAAACACAATAGTAACATTCATTCAAATGGGTCTTCGAACGAGTATCTATGATAGGACAATGACCACACTATGCGCTTATTTGATGTCATTGAATCTCGTACCAAATTTACGTGGTGAGAAACAATTGGGATACGCTGTCATTGGAGGATTAAGGATTTTGAGAAACACCATTGGATTACATATTGGAATCATAAGTGGAGATTATACACCACAAGTATTGAACGATAAAATTGATGAATATTTAAACGAATGGCAAGAATCAATAACGAAAACATCACTGATGAAATTTCTGGAGGAGTTGGTTAATTTCCGTCATAATTATTTGTCAAATGCATGGAAATTGAGTCAACAAAATGGTAGTGGTGGTGGTGGTCCACCAAATTTATCAATTCTGACAAAGAGTGCTACTGCATCGGCAAACACTGATATATCAGAATTGAATTATCATCGTCATAAATTGCTCTGTGAGAGAATTCAAATGCAGCAAAAAAATGATGATGATGATATTGATTTGAAAATCATTGACAAGTTGAATAAAGATGATTTTTTGAAATATTTTCAATCGAGAATATCTTCACAATGTAGAAGTCAAGTTTCCATATTTTCAACAACACAACTATCCACTAGGGAAATTGCAATGAAATTCATGTTACAACAATTGAAATTTTTTTTAAATTTACATAATTTACAAATACCAGATTGTAAATTAGATCAAATCATCAAATCATCAAATTATGAACAATCCACTATAATGTCCCGATTGTTTAAATATTTCATCAGTAATGGTTCAAGTTTCAAAATAATGACAATCATTGTCAAAGAAATTCTGAAACAATTGAGTCTTGGATCAAAATCACAACCACTGGTGCTGCTGCCAAAGTCTAAAAAGTTCATTAGACATACAACAGAAATCCATGAAATTCTTAACATTGAAGAATTTCAACAACGTGAGACATCATTGGTGATTGCCTCATCATCTGAATAACATCCCATCACCATTACCACCTTGTTTCCTCCATGAATCGTTTGGTAATATACCTTGATTTTCAAGTTGATACAATCTCCAAGCTTCTCTAACGTGTTCTGGCTTCAAGGGTAATTTATCCAAATCCTGAATTTCAATCTTTAAAGCTGATGGATCTTTTTTTTGCATTTTCAAAGATTTTTTCAACAAGTTTCTTTCAATCAATCTTTTCTTTTCATATTTCAATTGTACATCTTTAGCCTTTTCTATAATTTCACCAATCATCATTTTCGATACACTGCTAAGTATGATTATCAAATCTGGTGGTAATGGATGTGGGAAAATTTGATTGGTAAGTTTCTTCAACCCACTCTTGTTTATCGTAGTTCTCCTATATGTATCGTATCTATCATTTTGCTTTGCATCCATTCTAGACATTAATAACTTTGTCAACTCGAATTTGGAAATATCTTCGTTTTCACTTTCATCTTCATCATCCTCCTCCTTCTCGTCTTCACTTTGTTGTCTCTTTCTCTTCTTATTGTTATGTTCATGGACATCTTTATGTATGAATTCTAATATTTTCCTCTCATCGGCTTCATCACCTTCGATATCTTGTAACAGAGGATCATTTATATCTAAAGCCTGAGAATTAAACTGTTCCAACAGTTGGAAATCAATCTTATTAACAGCCTGTTTCCCCTTAGAGTCCTTTTCATATCCTTGTTGTTGAACGAACGATATATTATTCTTCGACATGCCTCTTGTGTTTATTTATTTATTCATTTGATTTTGAATTTTTTTTAAAATTTCTACATCAGAAAATCATATACATAGTGAGAGGACTGTATATCATTTGGATTCAACAAATTTGCATACACATTACTTCATATCTACATAAATGACACTCACGAGAATAGTTCATCTTGATGAAACATGATATTCTATTTTGCTTCATAGTAGCTCTGTAGCGTGGGTCCTTATACATAAGAGATGACATGACATCTATAAAAAATGAAAGGCAGCCAAGAAAAGTACAATTCAATCATCTTAATAATAGCGTCTTGAGTCTCTTCATTGAGAAGCCCTCAATACCAACTCTTTACTCATTAAGAACAGCCTTTGCCAATCATATCTTTCCCTTATAATTTTCAAAATTTCAGATCTTAATTGAAACAATTTGACAATATCATCATCACGTAAAATTGATCTATTCAAATTAACATTTCTTATGAATTGTAACAAATTGTGTACAATTTGATACCGTAATTCCATATCAATTTTCAAAGGTATTATCTGTGGATGTTCAATCAAATTCAACTTTTTGCAAAGTTGATCTTTGATATCAAATATCAATTGTGGATAATTCCAATCTTCATCGTTTTGTAACACTATTGTGATACTGTTATCAAACGTGATTAGCTCAGATTTATTACCCTTTTCTATATTGATATTGATCACATGATCACCTTTTTCTTCTTCATCACTATTGTTGAATTTCAAATCAACCAAGCTTCCCAAATCGTTGAATGAATTTTGCAACAATTCATAATCAACACCTTCAAAAACTTTAAAATTCAACGAGATGCTCGTTCCGTTCCCGATATTATTTTCCTCTATAAATTTCACACCGTATTCATCTCTTGTAAATTTGTCAAGTTGAAATCTTTGCAATTCATCTCTGAAAAGTTGATGAATAATTGTCTGTGTTAAGAAATATGGGAAATCGTTAGAGAAAACAGTTGACTCTCTATACATAAACTCACTCTTTCTCTCATTAGGCATATTATACAACAGTTCAATATCGTGCAATGTGAACTCTATGAGATGAGCATTTTCATCAAACTTGTCATCAACATCTTTTGTATTATTATTAGCATCACCATCACCATCATTTTTCAATATCATCCCCGGTTTACCAAACTTGAGATCGTATTTGAAATTCACAAATTCATTCAGTTGAATCTTGGCCAATTCACTTTTCAATTGTATATCAGTTGCCCGAATCAAGTCCGGGAACACAAATTCATCAGTGTATATATATATGGGAATGTTGAAAATGACATCATCTGTTGGCTTTGCAGTGTATGTAGTTATAAGGGTATTGACAGATGGTTTAGTGTATTGGTGAAACAGTAGTATCACTATGAGAATCAACAGAGTGATACCATATCTCATATCTCGTTCTTGTTGTTGTTGTTGTTGTTGGTTGTCCTCATCTATCTACTACAATTGAAGAAAAAAAAACATTTTTAGTTCTCACTACACTTTTCTCACAATACACCACCAATTATCCCTCTCATATCCATCACCCACAATCTCTCCACCTGCCCTGATACAATTATCAACCAACTCTCCCTTCTTATACATGTGGTAATATCTCATCTTGGTCTCTGGTACTGGTGCCGGTGACTCGTCCTCTTGTTGTTGCTGTTTTTTATTCTTTTGCAGCAAGACCCATGGAACCAATATATCTTGATCCATACCTTCTTTATAACCTCTTCTCGAATTCTCTTGTTCTAAAGCCCAACAATATATCAACAGTTCCCCATTTGTTTTCAAACACCTCAATATTTCTCGTATCGCATCAATTCTTCTCTCCTCAGTACTGAAATGATGTATCACCAGTATACTTATTGCAAAATTGAAAAATCCACTTTGATGAGGTAAATACATCCCATCAGAGATCAATAAATCGTTATTTTCATAATTGTTGATTTCACTGGCACATTTGATCAAACCTTCGGATCTATCCGATCCTATGATGAACACATTACGATTAACACCTAAATATTTCCCATTACCACAACCAACGTCCAACCCAATTTCATAATTGGCTCGATTTGTCAAGAATTTCTCCACGATGGGCCATGGTTTGTAACGAGTCTGGGAGAAATGTGGGGCAATCTCGTTGTATATGGTATGGACATATAATTCTTCTTTAAGTTGCGGTGTTGCCGTGGAGTGGAACTGCAGAGTCTCTTGTTCTATGACCTCCTTTGGAGGTTGTTGCTTTGACATTCTAATTGCTCTTCTTCTTCTTCTTGTTGTTAATGAAATTTTTTTATTTTTTTATTTTTTTATTTTTTTTCACCTTTTGTCTGTCTGTTTGTTAAAGAACCCCTGATATGTATCTACCACCTCCGTATCACCTTTATCATACCAGTATAACACCGTATCATCGAAAGAGTGACAGTCAGAACTTCAAGACAAACCGTCATAACTCAAAGCATCGAAATCAAGTTGTTTGAAAATTGTTGAAGTGGGCATTTCTCAATCTGGGGTACTATCATTGCATACTCCATCACAAGAGATAAAACTTGACAGTAAGACTTGAATTAACGGGTAGGGTCGATAGAGGTACTATCAAAAAAACAAGCGACTGGGATTGAAATTACGACAGGGGGATGATTGAAACGAATCATACAGCACATGGTGTAATTTACAAGAAAAATTTCCAATAAAAGGTATAGATTAAATATCGAGATTGTAAAAGACAAACCCACCCAAATCAATTGGAAGATGATATACATAAAATGAAACAACAATAACAAGATAACAAAATCAGAAAATCAAAAAACACACACAGAACAACTCATAAAATTCAAAACATTCAAAAATTCAAAAAACGCAAAACACTCACATATACATACTTCTTTCCATTCTACCCTTTTTCATAACTTGTTTCAAAGCAGCACTATCCAATGGATCTAACAACTCAAAACTACATAACAATTCATCATTAACACTCATAACTGCACCCCAATTATCAAACTCTCCACAATAATTTGGTGCACTAAATACAGTAACTAAACTTCGCTCATTGAAAAATTCATATCCATCTTCAACAACCATATGAGCTCTAACAACCAAATCAAATTGAAATTTGTTCAAAAATTTATTGATTGCAATCTTATTAAAACAATAAGATACACCACGTTCATTATCTTCCCATTCATTAACGGTATCTGCAGGATCTGACCATACTAAATCATTCAATAATCCAAAATCAGGTATATCTGTAGGTCTTTGTATTCTTCTTATTTCATCCATCGATGATAAAACCGGTGATAATCCACCATGGACACAAAATATCTTGGATGCAACAATCGCCAGAATTGGTAATGTATTGAATGTATCGATAAAACATTTCCATGTCTTGGTATTACAACGTCTTTTACATTCATCCAAGAATCCATAAACTCTTGTCACTCCAGCACATTCATGATTCCCCCTCAAGAGGAAAAAATTCTCAGGGTATTTGATCTTGTAACATAATAATAATAATATTGTCTCTAAACTTTGCTTACCACGATCGACATAATCTCCCAAGAATAAATAATTCGACAGTGGTGGGAATCCACATTTCGTGAAAATACGAATCAAATCATTGAATTGACCATGAACATCTCCAACGATTTTCACAGGTGGTGATAATTCTAATAATGATGGTTGTGACAAGAAAATTTCTCTCGCAGTGGCACAAATGATTGCAATTTCACTGTTTTTTAAACAAACATTTTTAGTTCTCTTACCTGAATAACCGGCATCCAACAACCTTTGTATGATATCTTCTATATTAATTTCTCGTTGTTGTGGTTGTGGTGTTGTCGCTGATGGAGTTTGAGAATTACTATTGGTGTTGTTGTTATTTGTTGAAATCCTTGATAACACAGGTGACGTTACATTACTCGATAACTCCTTGTGTATATCCACCGGAGATATAGGAGTTCCATAATTGGAAATACTCTTGAAAGATGCATTAGTCGGTGTAATTGGAGTATTACCATAACTATTCGACTGCTGCTGCTGTTGCGGTATTTGTAAACCTGATGTATTCACTGTGAGTTCACTATTTGGAGTTTCCATATTCCCCTCACTGTTATTTCTCATCAATATAGGTACTCTTGGAGGTATTTGTATCATTGAAGGAGGTAATTCTTGATTATCCTGTGATGTATGTTGTTGTGTATAAATTTGTTGTTGTTGATCGGATTGTTCATGGGGTTGTAGTGTAGTATTGTTAAATTCATTGATCAAATTATTCACACTTTTGCTAGAAGACTTTCGACTCAAGATGGGACTTGTATTATTTGCTGACTTGAAAGATGCTCCATCATTGGAATAAACACTATCTCTATTACTCCTTCGACTTTTCAATGACCTCCCACTTTTGGCACTATTGGATGTATCAGACCTCGTAAAAGGCGGGAGATTGTTGTTGTTGTTGTTGTTGTTGTTGTTAGAAGAAGAAGAAGACTTGGATGAAGATTTGGAAGGTGAATTACCCATTGGATGTTGATATTGATATAAATCCTCTTGTTGTACACTATAGGGGCAAAAATTGTCAAACTTCTTGACAAAGAAAAAAAATAAATCACACACTAAGGGACAGCAAATTATGTAGTAGTTGCAATTGAATCAACAGGATAGATGAATACGTGACACAATGGTTTAATAACTCTATCAGATCTTGTTCACATATATTTGTATATGTGGCTGTGTGTATGGTATGGGTGTATGATATTGGTGTATGTATGTAACAAGACCTCTAAGTAGATGCAATCTAATTGTAGTAATAATATCTCTTTGTTTTCTCTCTCGTCTTTTAAGTGCAAAAAACGGGAAAAGAGCAAAACTGACACAAGACAGGGTAAATACATTGTACACCTATATATACAACCATGTCAAGTACAAACAACAAGAACAAGAACAACCCATTCTTATCCAACTACATCCCACAAGATATAGAGAACAGGATCCTTTCGATATACACCGATCTAAGTATCAAACACGATGAACAGGATCTAACTGCAAAGTATCTTTTCAAAATCTTGTCATCGCTTGCCATCAATAAGAAACTATTAATAGATTTACAAATAAAGGAATATGTGATACCCAATACTAATATCTTGGATATAGATATATTGATCAGTAAATTGACCAAATTGGTGATATTGAATGATCATATATCTACAATTGTCAAGAATTGGCTATTGTTATTGAAACTTTTATCTGTCAAGGAAGAGGAGATTTTCCAATATAGGTTATCGGTGAAGGAATTACAAAAATTATCACAAGAATTATCATTATCGCAAGATACAAATTTAATCAATATGATTTCGATATGTGGTAAGACATATGTCAACTTTGTTGATTTTGGTATTATATTAGGTAAATTAAACCAATTATAAGATATGTTTTGATTTGAAATAGTTTTTCAAATAATTCAATTGCCAAACACTTAATGCAACTAATAACATTATGATCAATACTCCGAAATTTTTAACTCTATTATTAGTAGATTCATTAGTATTTCTTAAACGTTCTTCTCTTTTTTTCAAATACTCCATTTCATGATTTATTTCATCTGTCAATTCTTCAATTTTCCTCAATGAAACTTCAACAGGTTTCAATTTCTCCAGCAGTTGTACCGCATTCCAATCACGAGCACTTGAACCCAGTTCAACATCTAATTCAATTTCTCTAAATAATCCTTGGTTCTTATTATTAACCAGAATATTCTCAAGACAAATATCAAACAGCGCTGTAGAATGAGAGTTAAAGGCAACTCTTAATTGTCCTGCAAAATCCTTCTTATTACGATGTTCATTACCAACACTATCAATGATTTTCAAATTTAAAATTTGTCCATCTCCAACAAACCCAGATGAAAAGATATTCACAACTACCAATTGTCCATCTTGAACAAAATCCCTTATACACATCGGTTCAGCATGAGGCTTAGCATGGATGTCAAACCTGAGACAGGATATGGATTGGGCCAATGATAATAATAAGATCAATATGTACTTCATCCTTTTGTTATTGTTGTTGTTGTTGTTCTTATTATGATGTGTTTTTCAGTTTTTTTTTTGATTTTTGACTTTTTTCGCGTTTTGCTGTTTACACGGAGATGGCAATTGACAGTTTTGATAGATATATCACTATATATACTACGGGATCACCAATTGAGTGGTATTGACACCATCACTGATCAACGCTGCTATATTAGCACCAACTAGACACTCTGTCTCCATTGTGCTGATGAAACCCTCCATCAAGTTCAGATACCACAACCCATTATCAATTTCAAAAGTATTTGATATCGAGTCAGTCTTATTCAAATAAGGATAAGATTCCCAAAATTGATGGTGGATCAATTCAAAAGATTCGAAATAATCACTAATGGGGAACTCACCATCACTGGTGAATATCTTGTATATGTATTGGCCCTGGTAATAATCAATCAAGTTTATAGAGAAAAATCTTGTTTCCAATACAGTTGTGATTAAATTCGGCACTGTGTTTGTTTTGAAATAATCACTCTTGACAAGTTTCTCAGAGCCAATGATGTACACGTTTAAATTGACGTACTGCGTGTGATAATCCTGTGGATTTATTGTATTTGTAAACTTGATTCCTTGATGAATAGGAGTTGCCAATATCACTTGATCAAATTCATAAATCTCCTCACCGACAATGACTTGATACCCATCACTGTCCAATTTAACAATTTCATCAACTTTAGAGTTCAATCTCAAATTGGCTTTCGATTCCTTGATAAAATTTTCAAAAATTTGGAAATTCCCACCTTTCACTTGATTAACATCACCAAATGCTGCAGCTACAGTGACAAGTGCACCTAAAGAATGTATCTTTGAAATATCTTGAGAATAATTGATTCTTGTTAAACTCGACAAGAATTCATTGATAAAATTAACATCTAAACCATTACTTAGGAAATATTCTGATCCTGTTAAATTCGTTAATTCTGTCAATCCACTATGATCACTGATTTCATTCAATGATTGGAAGGGGAATTCATCCTTGTAGAAAAATTTCAAAAATTGGTCTTGTACAACTTGATTCAGTAATTTTTTCAAAATGATAAATTGTCTCCAATATTTCATATAAAATTTCATAGTTTCCCATTTGGAGTCACTTCTATAAACGAATTTAACACCATCCCATATTCCAAAATCACTACGAATACTGGAATTCTTATCATTAATATCAAATTTCTGCAATGTCAAATTGAATTTTTCAACTGCATCCATCAATATCAAATTTTTTTCGATAAACACAGAAGCACCTAATTCAACATCTTCACCACGTCCAGTAAGTTTTTCTAAAGTTATTGAACGACCTCCAACATGATTTGAAGATTCAAAAATTGTGATTTCAAATTGTTCATCGTTTGTATATTTGTTTAAATAATAAGAAGCAGATGATCCTGATGCACCAGAACCGATGATTGCTATCTTCTCCCTAGGGGTTGTGAATGGAGCTTGCTCACATTTGAATAATGGAATGAGTAGTACTAAAGCAATAGCTAAGAGTCTCATGTCTATCAATGTGTGTATTGAATAAGAGATATCAATTATTACTATTACTATTACACACAACAATAATAATTGTGTTTTGTGGTAATTAATGCGCATGTACATAATTTACACATCTATCAAATCGTACATTACATACATACATAAAGAGATTAACAGTATTATATTGTGCCCCTCGCACATTGGCACAGAAACATACACAGTTGATGAATTGACAAGTCGTCCATTAATTGTTGATAATAGTGTTGGCAATAAAATAAAAATGTTGAAACAAGTGTAAAAAAAAAAAAATTAAAACACAAAAAATTAGAAATTAAGAAAGTTGTTGATATCTGTAAAATGAGACAAAAATAATAGTAGTAATAATAAACGAGAGAATGAAGCCAACTGCTTCTGGGAAATGGTTAAAGATTTAAAGTCCGAAAATTAACTCAATAATTTCTTCAATTTTGAGAAAAAACCTTTCTTCTTTTCCTCTTTAGCTGGTGTTGCCTTCTTTGCTGAAATTGGAGTGGTTTTTTTAGCAGGGGTTGTAGCAGGAGTAGTTTTCTTTGGTTCTTCTTTCTTGGCAACTGGTTCTTCGCTTTTGACAATTGGTTCTTCGTCTTTCTTGACAACTGGAGAAGTTTCAGTTTCTGGATCATCAACTTCTTCAACGGCAACGATTTGTTCATCTTCAGCAAGTTTTGCAACATCTTCTGGAGCAACTTCTTCAACACCAACAATCTCTGATTCAGGTACAGGTTCAGTTGTCTTAACACTTGAAGCTGGATCTAAAGTTTTGTGTTCTTCCTTGGCTTCTTCAACAACTACTGGAGCGGCAACTTCTTCTTTTTCTTCAACAGCAGCTGGAACTGCGGCTTCCTTTTCTTCAACGGCAGTAGTAGTAGTAGTAGTAGCTGGAGCAGCGACTTCTGTTTCATCAGCAGCAACAACTTCAGGTACATCAGATGCAGCTTCTGAAGTTTCAGTGATATCAGCATTTTCATTGGTGGTGGAAGTTGTAACAGATTCAGGACCTGGAGAAGCATCTTTACTACTGGTGGTGGTGGCACCATTCTTCTTAACCTTCTTCTTACTCTTCTTTACCTTCTTCTTTTTCTTGGAATTTTTTGGATTAGAAGTTGAAATAGTGGCAGCTACTGGTACTTCCTTTTCTTCTTGTTCATCAACGTTCAAAGATTTTGGATCAACAGTAGATACTGTGTTGAACGCATCGATTGAAGCTGCATTGGCAGGAATGGCAATACCTGGTTCACCCAAAGTTTGTTGTTGATTTTCACTTGATGGCAACACTGTAGTCTTCAACTCTTTTTCCTCACCATTATTGTTGTTGTTAGAAATAGGTAATCCACTTTCAGGTACAACAGTGTCAGCACCGGCAACTGATACCAAGTCAGAAGGATACAAGACATTGTTTGAGATACCGTTATCATTCTCTATAACTGCATTTGGTGAAATGACCCATTCACCATCAACAACGTATTTATACAAAATCTTATCATCAGTCTTTGGTAATGGAACTGTCAATTCAAAAGAACCTGAAGGAGTCTTGATCAATGGGAATGATTTCGACCAATTGTCGAAAGTACCTGTGACAATAACTTCTGATGGACCTGGACCCCTATTTCAATTTTACATCATTAGTATATTTTTCTATAAATAAGTAAAACTCATCTCATCACGCAAGGTGAGAGATCTATGTAGCAAGATACAAGGCGCAAAATACGAAATGAATTGACCAAGCGTTGTTACTCATCTAGTGACAAGCGTAAAGATAGAACATACCAGGTGAAAGTGTAACTCATTATCTAATATCTAGTTATACACTATAGTGTTGTATGTGGAAATGGAACGAGAAAGAAGTGGCTAAAACTTTTTTTGCCTTTTTTTGTTCGCTTGCTCGATTGAGCACAAATAACACGACTATAATCTATTAAGTTATACAACAACAACAACAACATGTCTAATAACAACAACACTAATTACCATCAGAGTGGTAGTGTCACCACCACTATCACAGAGAACCCTACACTCCATCTCTCCGCAGAGACCAGGACCGATGATGCCCTGGATACCACCAATACCACACAACTGCCAAAGCCAAAGAAACCTAGAGTAAGGTGGCAATCCGGCACGGTAGACAATGAGAATATGAATAAGAAGAAGTCAAAAAGTGAGTAGTAAACGATCCTATTACGTTTTAAATGATTTTACTAACCCGCATTGAGTTTGTTGTATATTCCATCCACAAAAGGATTTTGATGAATTGTTGAAAGAAGATGCAGAAGGTTCTTGCTCTTGTGAAAGTGACAGTGATTCAGATTCCGATTCAGACTCAGACTCAGACTCAGATTCAGACGTTGAGGGGAAACCACCAAAATCTCATAAGAAGGATAAATTGCCCGGTCCTAATGCTTATGAAAAGCAGCCAAGGTATAACAAGACGTGATCTCTATAAGGAAATATAAATCAGTTAAAAAAAGGAGTTCAAACCAGGCATCAAGACATCATGTTGTAATATATTCATCGAGAAGAGACTTATAGAGATAGGATGGTCTTTAGAAGAGTTTTAACAGTTGCTGCAGCATACACATTGTCCTTTCCAATTAAACAGAGCTACACACCTAGAGAGCGTTTATCTTAAATAGTTCAACCCCACTGCACTCTTTTCCATATACCGGCTGTACTGAATGTTGAGTTTCCTCAAGTCCCACGGCTGTATCTATTTAACTACAATTAATTCCATCAAACCCACCAACAAACATGGGTATCGCGATGAGTTACATATTATATATAACAGTAAGAAAAAAGTTAAGAAATCAAAAAAAGTAATCTTTGTTAAACACAACTTTTAGATACAAGCGATGGGGAAGAGACAACAACAACAACAACAACTGAACAAGTCAAAGTCACAAGATCCACCATACAAATTCCCTTCAAACTTTCTTCAACTTGCCACACGGCAAATCCCATACGCACCAAGAACAACAACATTACTCCCAGGTCAAATCATCACCATATCGAAATTCCTCAGTGTTGAACTATGTAATGAATTGATCACATCTTTTGACAAAAAATTGAATTTTATAACAACGCCATTGATCAAGAGTAAAGATTATGCAGCACGCGTGAATGATCGTGCTATGGTCTTGGATAATGAGGCATCGTTGCTGTTGTACCAGTATCTATATGAAGCATTGACTTATAAAGATCCATACGATGATGAAGAAGATTCTGAAGATGATAAAGTTGAATTTGCCAACAGTATAGGCTTGAATCCTAATCTCAGAATATACAGATATTTACTGGACAAGAAACATTTTTTCAACAAACATTACGACGAAGAAGTCATCACTGAAGTGGCGAACAAGGGTAAGGGTATTACTAAATGGACATTATTGATTTATCTCACTGGTGATGATGATTTAATCGGAGGTGATACAATTTTCTATAAGGACGACAACAGCGGTGAAGAGATAAGAGTACATCCAGGTGTAGGAATGGCATTGTTACATAAACATGGAGATGATTGTTTATTACATGAGCTGGAACCAGTTACAAAAGGAGTAAAATGGGTCTTGAGATCAGATTTGGTATATAGTCTATAACATTGATTCTAAACTGATTAATGTACTATAAGTTTCTCTTGGCATCTTGTATTCAATCATACCGGCAAATATCATACAATTTTTACCAATCTTGGTCAAATTGTTAATTTTCTCCTTGTTTAAATTGAATTGAGAATTTTTCAAATTGGTAATTATTTGAATTAAACATGTCATTATAATTATCAATAAATTAGGAATATTTCTAATGATTGCATCATCCAATTTTAAAAAATCTTGTGATATTCTCTTAAATTGGATGAAATTGATATTACCAGATGAAATAGGTATGATATCCAAATCTTGAATAATTTTTAAACAATTTTCCCAATTTTTCAAAGAGAATGAATTTCTCAACTTGATAAATTTTAATAAATTTGAACATGTCTCTTTGTTTTTCAAATCAATCTTGGAAGACATCTCTGTGTTTAAATTGTAAATGGATGATAAATTTGTTGCAACGTTTATAATTTCTTCATCGTTACTAAATGGTTTATCCAATTCTGTTATACTGAGTAATTCTCCCAATAATTTATTCACTATGATGATAACTGTGTTATATTCTTTTGATAATTGATATAATAATATACTTTCCTGATATCTACCTTCTTCATCTGCCCTGACAGCAGCTTGCTTTGTAATCTTTGTGAAAAATTCTTCTTCATCTTGTAATTCTAATAATTTTTTACGTTCTTCAATGGTACCTGGAACTCTAACACCATCCTTGTCGATTGAACCTAATAACATGGTAAATTCTCTCGTTTCTAAAACTAATTTCCTTAAACTTTCATGAGCTATTTCCTTATTCAGTTTTTGTAAACATATCAAGATCAAATATTCACAAGCAATCCTTGGATCAGATATCTTGAAACTTCTTGTATAAGAAATCAACAATGCAGCATAGTTCAAATAATTTAAACCATTTTGATTTGAAGTTATCAAGGAATCGACAATTTCATCCGTAGCTCTAATAAGTCCATAGTATGATAATCCAATTGCCAAATGAACAGAATCCACTTCATCAATAGAATATAAATATTGAACACCCAATTCATACAACCCAACAAATGTTAATATTTGTAAATACAACGAATGATTATTTGATCCGTTGAAATTATCAGGTCCTAATTGAATGACATTGTTTTGCAAATCAATCAAAGTATATCTCTCATGGATTGGATCATCTTCAATATTATCCTCTCTGGTGAAGGACAAATGAACCCATAACCAATCTTCAATACTTGACGTAATATGTGGTAAATTCTTTCTCGTTAAATCACATCTTCCTATAATCTTGTAAACGGCATATCTATAAGGATCAGATTCCTTGTTCAAATGTTTAAAATACTGGTTGAATTCCAGGTGTAATCTTTCATGCAACTCTTGTGGTAATTTCCTCTCTGGTGATGTCACATACGATTTCAAATACATGGGGAAAGTTTTCTCTAATTTTTGGAAATTTTCACGATTATTTAAGGTAACTTCCAAGGCTTCATCGTATAAACCAGCCCTTAAGAGGTAAAAGATCATTGCCCATATTGGTAACCCATTGATAACTGATAAATTGTTGATCTTCCATTCATCATTTTTCTTCAACTTGTGTTCCAAAAATGATTTCACTTTTTCCAAATTTGTTGGATTTATCTTATTTGAAGAATTAATAGAAGTTCTATAGGATTCATTGATATAATCCAAAAATTGTTGTTCCAAATATTGTATTGAACTCTTGACAATTTTCTTTCTCAAATTTATTGAATCAAAATCATTTATATTGGCATTGTTATAATCTTTGAAAAATTTCCCCTCTTGCACTGGAGAATCATCTTGACCACACAAATTGTTTATTATCTTCCAAGTCTCATGAACTTGCTTGGATTTTGTGTCACTGTTATGTTTGGATAACTCACTAAATACCAATGATATTGGGTACGGTTTCCCCAGTTGCCTATTTTCATTTAAATCGTAAATTATCTCTGCATGTGTTTCAAATCGTTGTCTAATGGCAAACGATATATTTGGATTCAATAAATTTTCATTTGGTAACACTGGCAGTTTAACATCTGAAAACTCACCTCTGTTGAAAACAGCATTTTTCGCATTATCAGTTGATTTCCATTTAATCGAGGTTTTTTGTTCCTCTTGTGGTGACCTGTTAAAAGTATCCTTCTTATTCAAAATTATTTGGAAAGATTCTCTCAATTGTTGTTTCCTCTGTTTCCAGTCCATAGATATGTTTTGATTCACAAAGTTATCAAAGTCTCTAGCGGCACTTGATAGACTCTGTTCAATAGCAATCAATATATTTTCATCTTTTTTAGCCTTGATGTCGAGCAGATCTGTATTGTTGGAAAATGAAGGGTAAGAATCCAAAGCGGTATTCTGTTCAATTGCATTCAAATCATTTTCAATATCCTCCACGGTGATTCCACTGGGAGCCAATAAATAATGGGCTTTTGTGTATTGTTGATCTGAACCACCATCCCTTCTCAACTCGTTAGTCTGTCTTCTGATCTCGGATAAGCTCAACTGGATGGTACCCAAATCGTTGGATCTCTTCGGTAGGTTTCTCGAAGATTCCAACAACTCCTTGAGCATTGATTTGTTAGACGAAGGATCGTCTTTGGCTTCTGCTCTGACCATTGTTGTGTGTTTGTCTCCTTGTTTGCAATGAAAGTTGTTTTTGTTTTTGTTTTTGTTTTGTCAAATTTTTTGTTTAAAGAGAAAAATTGGCTGTTATTGACCCGATGACAGATATATTACTATTACTACTAGCTATTACTCTATTATATTCATTAAATTTCATTCAATTTAGTGGTTACTACAAATATTGAGACTTCAGTCTCTGTTGCTGTGCATTTATGATCCTATGTTGTGGGTATATCTGGAAGCGAATTGTGTTAGTACTTTGTATAAGGGGGAATTGTGTGTTTTGGATAAACAATAGAAAACTTACTCTTGCTCCAATCCATCCATATTTGAACCCTAATTCATGGGCTAATATCTCACCAAATCCCAACATCATCCCATTGATAAAGGGTAAGATCAAGTTGATCCCACATGTAGCGAAAAATTTGGATATCGAAGACCAGGATATATTTGACTCTCCTTCTGTAATCAATATTCCTTCGTTATCGGTGGCATCTGCATCTGAACTATTGTTATTATTGTTGTGATCTTGTAAGAATAGTACATCGTGCAATTCGTCATTTGTAACCACATTTGGGTCTTGTGTGACAGCAGTCGTAAAGTCCTCACCAGCCAACTTCAATAAATCTTCAGCCATTTCCTTGTCTATTATATGTTGATATATCAATATATCCTCTCTTTCGCTTTACCAAAATAAAAGCCAAAAAATTTTGTTGAACAAAAAAAAATGTTAAAACTCTCACATTACTCATAGTGATAATACAGAACAAACAAGATGTCTGATGTTGAGAATGAGGCTGAAGTAGTCGGTAGAGCATTGATAGCTATTGTCGATATAGGTTCCAATGGGATCAGGTTTTCTATATCGTCAAAACTGCCTCACCATGCAAGAATCATGCCCTGTGTCTTTAAAGATCGAATTGGGATATCTCTCTTTGACGCTCAATTACCAAGTGAAGATAATGATGATTTAGATGGGATGGGTTTCAAGCAACCGATCCCACAAGCGACCATTGCCGACGTGATGTTTGCCATGAAGAGATTCAAATTGATATGTGAAGATTTTGGTGTTCCACCAGCTGGAGTCAAAGTTGTTGCTACTGAAGCCACAAGAGAACTGGCAAATTCACAGGAATTCATCAATACAATACGAGATAATTTAGGTTGGGAAGTGGAATTGTTGAGTAAAGAAGACGAGGGACGGTGTGGTGCATACGGTGTTGCATCATCTTTCAACGAAGTGAGCGGGTTGTTTATGGATGTTGGTGGAGGTTCCACTCAAATAAGTTGGTTGGTGAGTAAAAATGGAGAAATTGAAATGAGCAAGAGTCCAGAATCGTTACCATATGGAGCACTGCTGTTGACTTATAGGTTGAAAACTGAAGATCCCAAAATTGTCTTTCAAGAAATCAAACATTCTTATAAATTGGCGATTGATAAAATCGACATTCCAAAAGAATTACAAGAACAAGCTTTAAGAAACGGTGGTTACAATTTATACGTTTGTGGTGGTGGATTTAGAGGGTTTGGTCATTTATTATTGGCTCAGGATTCTACTTACCCAATACCTACTATAATCAATGGCTACTCAATCTCGTTTAACGAGGTTGAATCAATGTCAAATTATTTATTTTTGAAAAGTTCGGTACCAAGTATCAAATCAACAAACAATGATGAAATTTTTAGAATATCAAAGAGAAGAAAACAACAATTACCAGCTGTTGGATTGTTAATAAGTGCCGCTTTTGAATCGTTACCAAATATTAAAACAGTACATTTCAGTCAAGGTGGTGTTAGAGAGGGAGTGTTGTATGCAATGATTCCACAACAGATAAGAGCAGAAGATCCATTGATAACTGCTACAAAGCCATATGCTCCATTGTTACTGAAGGATTATTTGAAATTGTTGAGAAATGCATTACCTTCAAATATAGTCCCCGATGAAATTTACAACAGTATTGCACCTCTGATGTGTAATTTGGCATTCGTACATGCTTCATATCCAAAGGAATTACAACCGACAGCAGCTTTGCACGTTGCCACCACTGGTATAATTGCCGGTAGCCATGGTTTATCACATCAAGTGAGAGCATTGATAGGCTTAGCATGCAGTGATCGTTGGGGTTATGACGTTCCAGAACTGGAGGATATATTTGCAACCAATTTGGAAAAGTTGGTAAAAGTTTCTGACCCTAATGGTGAAATGTTAGTATATTGGTGTAGGATCATCGGTAAGATCATGCACGTCATCTGTGGTGTACACCCTGGTGGGAACATAAGACCTGGACTGATCAATTTCAAAGTGTTGCAAAGAGGTCAAAAGGAAGATAGCAGTATTGATATCATGGTGGAACTATCACCGGATGATATTAAGACCAGTGCCAGTGTAAGGGGTAGAATTGGGTTGTTGCAAAAAAAGATCAAGAAAATGAACAAACTGTACAACATTAAGAACAAGGTAAGGATAGGTGTCGAATATGTTGATGACCCAAATAGTATGATGTCAATGTAAAGCAAAGATCAATTAATCATCCATCACTGTAGTAGTAAGTAAGTAGTGCACTCTCTGATCAAAAAAAGTCAAAGCACAAAAAAACACACAAAAAAAACATCGAAATAAACAAAATATCATTCTGGGATAGTAATACACCAATTTTGTCAATATAACACACTCCAGACTGTAGTCTGTACTAAATTTGTGTTTTTAATTCTCAAGTGGTTTGCTGTTGTAATTGTACTTTAAATTTTCATTGGAAATTGAGAAAGAAAGATGGTTCCTCCAAAGCAAGAACCTGGAAAGCTTCTGAAAAGTTCTGATAGTAATAATCCATCAGTACGATCAAATGAAGAATCACTGTCGTCGCTGCCACTGCCACAACAACAGGGCAGTCAACTGAGTCAACAAAGTCAACTGCTGTCTCAACAACAACAACCGAATAGAAATGCCCAATTTTCTCAGGCGGATTTGAATAGAATCGTGTTGGAATATTTGAACAAGAAGGGTTATCACAAGACTGAATCAATGTTGAGAATAGAAAGTTCACGTATACCGGGACTGCAAACTCCGCTGGTGACACCACATAATACACAGATGGCGACTCCAAGTGTCCCTGGTTCAAAGAAATCTCAATACGATACAGAGGCAGATGTCTATTCAAGAGGTTATTCTGTATTGAGAGCTTGGTGTGAATCATCATTGGATTTATATCGTGCCGATTTGGAGAAAGTATTATTCCCAGTTTTCATCCATTGTTATTTAGATTTGATTTCGAAAAACTTTATAACGGAGCTGAGATTGTTTTTTGAAAAATATTCAAGTGATCATTTGGTATTACACAATTTCGAAATAACCAAATTGAGTGGGATATCGTTAAAAGATCATCTTGAAGAGAATGAAGTTGCCAAAATCTTTAGACAAAATAAATATAGATTGGCTATATCAAAGACATCTTTGAATTTATTACTTTATTTCTTGCATGAAAATGAAGCCGTTGGTGGTTCATTGATAATTCGAATAATCAATCAATATCTTCAACCAGATATTACTAATGAAAATATTAACAACAATGAAAACTCTGCTCTGAGAGAAGGAGAAGCCAATCCAAATGAAGGTATTTCATCATTGGATTTATTGATAAATAAAAAATTGCAAAATACACAACAGGGTATAACACAATTGAATTCGAAACCAGTTAGCTTGGGGAAATTCCCCATGGATCCCGATTTCCAAAAGGAAGTTGAATTAGAATTGAAACAAAAAGATGAAGATGATAAATTGAATGGTAAAAATGTGGATAAGACATTGGTTGATGAATTTCAAGATTTGCAAGAGAAAGACAAGACATTGGAAAGTCCAGCAAGGGAATTATTACCACTTCCGATAAAATCATCAATTGATTTGAAAAGAGAGATCAAATACGTTCAAGATTCCAGAGCCAAGATTAAATTGGATGCAGTACAACTGGCATTACCAAGTATATGTATGTACACTTTCCATAACACGAATGATGATATGACATGTATGAATTTCAACAAGGATTCTACTTTAATCGGTGCCGGATTCCAAGATTCATACATCAGATTATGGTCAATTGATGGATCTCCATTGAGATCGGTTTTGAAAAATGATCCTTTCAATCAACAACAATATCAAAATTCAAGGAGATTGATAGGTCATAGTGGGAGTGTTTATGGAATTGATTTCAGTCCTGATAATAAATATATGATTTCATCAAGTGAAGATAAGACAGTTAGATTATGGTCATTGGACACATATACATCATTGGTGAGTTATAAAGGTCATAGTGGTCCCGTTTGGGATGTGAAATTTTCACCATTTGGTCATTATTTCGCAACACTGTCCCATGATCAAACTGCAAGATTATGGTCATGCGATCATATAAACCCCTTGAGAATCTTTGCCGGTCATTTAAACGATGTTGACTGTGTCGAATTCCATCCAAATTCTACATATGTATTCACCGGTTCTTCAGATAAGACTTTGAGGATGTGGGATGTTGCCCGTGGTGAAAGTGTTCGTATATTCATAGGTCATACCAGTGCGATCAATTGTCTTGCCGTGTCCCCTGATGGAAGATGGTTGGCAAGTGCCGGTGAAGATAGTGTTGTTAACGTGTGGGATATCTCCTCGGGGAGACGTTTAAAGACAATGAGAGGTCATGGTCGAACTTCGATATATTCATTAGCTTTTAGTCAAGAAGGTAGTGTCCTTGTGAGTGGAGGTGCAGATAATTCGATCAGAGTATGGGATATTAAACGTGGTACCAATGATTCTAATCCGGAACCTGAGCAATTCCAAGCTAATACTTCCATATCTGATAACACTACAAAAGTGGAAGAACAACAAAAGAGGAAAAGGGAAATTGTCGCTACAAATGATCATATGGGAGTTTATTTCACTAAAAAGACACCAGTTTACAAAATTCATTTCACAAGACGTAATTTATGTCTTGCCGGTGGTGTTTTCAATAGTTAATTAATTAATTCTTTGTATTAAATATAGGTTTTGCTGGATCCCATGGACCTTGTAATTCATCCTTGTATTTTTGTAAACTGATAAAATAAGCAGGACCTATCAACATGATTATCAATTCCAGTATCACAATGACATAAAACAAATTCACATTCATTTGATAATACATCAAATTAACCCCACAAACCACAATGGCAACTTGTAAATAATGATATTTAACATTGAAATGTGATCTGGTGAAATTGTTAAAAATTGGGAATAATCCATTTATTTGAATACTGAATAGGACAAAGCAAAAAACGCTAACGTTACTATTCAATCTTGACAGTAACACTATAGCATTCGATAATGATAAATTTTTGGATAAATTTGATCCTGATTTTTTTAAAGGTTCAGAAAATACTGAATAATCATTGAATATGAAATTTAAAATGCAAAGCCAACAACTCAAAGCCCATATACTATCTGATGACGTTGACTTTGTCAAACTTTTCAATACAGGCGACAAGATTAATAATATGAGTAATATCAATAGAGTTGATTTCAGCGTGATATCAAATTGATGATGATGTTGATGCTGATTATTATGACCCAGCAGATTATCCAGTTGATGATATGCAAGATATCCCAACACAGTCAACACAGAACTCATAGAAACTGGTAATATCGGGTTCCATTGTAAATTGTATAACCCGTAAAACACGATCAAGACTAATAATATAGTTGAGAGATGTAGCACTATCAATGTGAAATGGTTTATCAATTTGAGGTATGAATAATTCACCACTGTTGTGTTTCTTTTCAATTGTGAGAGGAATGAAGAATCGGTGTAATTGTCAGGATAGTTTTGTTTCAACCATAATAACTTCTTCCAATGTGTTGGTTGCAGTTGTAATTTTCTTGTCATATTGACATCTCTATGTATTGGGATATGTTTATGTACACGTTTTTGTTGTTTTGATATTGTTTTTAATATTTTTTTCCTCTTGTGTAATTTACGTCTTATACACTTTGTACTATAAACTTCCAGTAGTTGGCCCGTATTGGATCATACTTTTCAGCTAACAAATGATAACACTCCACAGATTTCTGCCTCTCGTTTTGCAACTGGTATATCTTTGCCAATAACTCCAACAGATGAGTCGATTGAACGTTGCCAATTTCCAAATTGACAAATTTCTTCACAAATGGTTCCAATTCGATCAAATCCTTGTGGAATTGCTTATACAAGCCTTGTAAATAATTCCATGGTGATGGATTTTGTGGAGCTAACAGTATTGCCATCTCGACGAATTTCAATTCTGATTCTAATTCAAATTGAGATCTATTAATTTGTATGAAAAACCGATGATTCCAAGCGCTATTGTTTCTCACATCCAATGCTAATAACTTTTCAGTAAACAGTAATTCCTTAACGTCATCGTACAATTTGAAATGTTCAACTAACCATTTCTTATAAGACCAAACGTGATAATTTTTATTATCTGACATCAACATGGTCTCTATCAAGGGAAATTCCAAACTGGGGTCAAACTGGTGATCTGGTGCGATGGATTCATAATACTGGATCAATAATTGCCTATAATGCCATATCTGATAATTTTTTTCATTCAGTAACAGTATATCATCACACCATTCCAATTCTTTGATTATATCCTTTTGCAACAGTTTGATGATGTCAAATCTGTACTGCCATACTGTATAATGAGATGCCACCATCAATATTGCCTTCTCGGTAACATACAACGATCTCTCAGAGTATTCTTTCAAAGACATCAATCTTCTTAAATAACCCATTATCGTCTTGTATTCATCAGAGTACAAGATGTGACATAATTGTGGTGTCGAGGACTCTTCTATTGGAAGCGGTTCGATATCGTCCCAGTCAAATTGCTCCATTGCTATCTCTTGTCACTTACTATTGTATCCAATGGAATCAGATATCTATGTATATATATATATACATACAAGTGAATATGAATACTAACACTAACACTAATACAAATACAAATCGAATTTTCTTTTTCCAGAGAGACAAAATTACTCTTTTCAGCTGGGAGAATAAGACCCTGATGGAACTGTCTATTTTAGAACGATAGAAAGTGGTATGTGTATGGAGAAAGATCTGCATGGGCTGTCAATAGGGACGGGACACCAGTGGTGCTTTGACCGAGGGTGGAGATGTTTGTTACTACAATATTTGTTATCTTCCAAGAACAAGATCTGATAACAAACTAATCCAACTTGCACAGAAAGATGTAAAGACACAAGATGGCTTTATTCATCAATCCCATTATAATAGCACAAAATATAAATATGGAAGTATACAGATACCACCACTACAACCACTCTCTCATCTCCTATCATCTCTCCTATCAACCCATCCCCTTCTATATATACAAATCTCATCATCTCTCATAATAAAAAGCCAAAAGGGAAAAAAATAAAATTTCACAAAACAAAAATTTTTAAAAAAATTTTCATCTACACCAGAGTCATCATCATCATCAACTACAACAAACTATAGAATAATGGCTTCATTACAAGACGTCGAAGAAGTCGGAAACGTCTTCAACACCATCTTGGTCTTGGACTTCGGCTCCCAATACTCACACTTGATCATCAGAAGATTGAGAGAGTTCAATGTGTACGCTGAGATGTTACCATGTACTCAAAAGATTTCAGAATTGACTTGGAAACCAAAAGGTGTTATCTTGAGTGGTGGTCCGTACTCTGTTTATGAAGACGGTTCTCCTCATGTCGACCATGACGTTTTCAAGTTGGGTGTTCCAATTTTGGGTATATGTTATGGTATGCAAGAATTAGCTTGGATCAACGGTAAAGGTGTTGGTAGAGGTGACAAGAGAGAATATGGTCCAGCTACTTTGAACGTTGAAGATTCCAGTTGTGCTTTGTTCAAAGGTGTTGATCATTCTCAAGTTTGGATGTCCCACGGTGATAAATTACACTCGTTACCAACTGGTTTCAAAGTTGTTGCAACTTCTGATAATTCTCCATTTGCAGCTATCTCTAAAGAATCTGAACAAATTTATGGTATTCAATTCCATCCAGAAGTTACACACACTTCTAAAGGTAAAGTTTTGTTGAGAAATTTCGCCGTTGAAATTTGTCAACTGAGTACCAATTGGACCATGGAAAATTTCATCGATACTGAAATTAAAAGAATTCAAACCTTGGTTGGTGAAACTGCCGAAGTCATTGGTGCTGTATCCGGTGGTGTCGACTCCACTGTTGCTGCCAAATTGATGACAGAAGCCATCGGAAACCGTTTCCATGCCATTTATGTCGATAACGGTGTCATGAGGAAAAATGAAACCGAGACTGTTAAAAAGACATTGGATGAAGGTTTAGGTATCAATTTAACAGTTGTCGATGCCGGAGATTTATTCTTATCAAAATTGAAAGGTGTCACTGATCCTGAAAAGAAGAGAAAGATCATTGGTAATACATTTATCGATGTATTTGAAGATGTTGCATCGAAAATTGTCACAAAAGATGGTACCGATATCCAATTTTTATTACAAGGTACATTATACCCAGATGTCATTGAATCCATTTCATTTAAAGGTCCTTCTCAAACGATCAAGACTCATCATAACGTTGGAGGCTTGTCAGAAAATATGAAATTCAAATTGATTGAACCATTAAGAGAATTGTTTAAAGATGAAGTTAGACATCTTGGAAAACTTTTGAAAATCCCAGAAGATTTAGTTTGGAGACATCCATTCCCAGGACCAGGTATTGCCATTAGAGTCCTCGGTGAAGTTACTCCTGCTCAAGTTAAAATTGCCCGTGAAGCAGATTTCATCTTTATCGAAGAAATTAAAAAAGCTGGTTTATACAGACAAATATCACAAGCATTTGCTGCGTTATTACCTGTTAAATCTGTTGGTGTTATGGGTGATCAAAGAACTTATGAACAAGTTATTGCATTGAGAGCTATAGAAACAACAGATTTCATGACTGCCGATTGGTTTGTATTCGAAGCCAAATTTTTGAAAAAAGTTGCTAGTAGAATAGTCAATGAAGTTGATGGTGTTGCTAGAGTCACTTATGATATCACTTCAAAACCTCCTGCTACTGTCGAGTGGGAATAAGTTAATTAAATAAATTTATATATACAGTTTTCCTCTTGTTTTTGTTTTTGTTGTTTGAATAAATTAGTAATCATCTTTCATTGCCGAAGTACAGTACTCATCACAAACCCACCATCATGACTTATGCTAACTAAAAAATCATCATTATCGAATACACCACTTGTGTTTTCATGTTCCACCGTGGGTTTCCCATACTGATCATTAGACTTGTACCATTCTTTGAATTTGAAATGACGTTGTTGTTCCATAGATAGAGATTTATAACACAGTTCTTTCAAACACCATGACCCGGAAAGCAAATGGGTTAACCTTTGTAATTCGAAATTTTGTTGACCATTTGCATTGTATTCGTTGTAAACTTTTAAAAAAAATGGTAATTCATAATTTGCATTTAAAAATCTTGATGAGAATTTGAGCATATGATTTGAACTTCTTTTCAACAATAGTTGTTCAAATCTCTTGATAGCAACGATATCATTTCCGATACCTTTAACTGCCATCTCTGGGAGGAAGGATCTCTTCTAACAAGCTGCAAAAACGATGAATTATTACAACAACGCTGCAAGTAACAATTTTTTCAACAAATTCTCAATTTCGCTTGTCGTTTATTATTTGATCCAAAATTATACATCACCGAGAATATCACTCTTGATATTGGCTCTCTTGACAATGGCGTCATTATATAACACATCACTGTGGAATTTGATCAAGCAAAAATTGTCAACAACAACAGTGAAAAATGATCATGTGGAATTATTGACCATTTTAAGACAATTGTCAATGTACGAAAAGAGAAGTAGAAGTTGGAATAATTCAAGGAAACTGAATCAACGACAATTGACTTGGAAACAACAAAATTTACTCGATAAAATTGGGTATAATAACAAGATTGAAAAATTGGACCATGCTATTAGGACAAATCAAAAATTAATAACTGAGATCATCGAATACACGAAATTGTCAAATAACATCACCTACACCGATTTACTGATCCCAGTTGAATCTAGAGATAATTACAGAGTCATTGAATCATTGTGTCATTTCCAAAGGGATTGGTCCCATTTAGGTGATGTAGAGATTCAACCCATTTTGAAATATATCAAATCGCAAACACTAAAACTTGATAAATCTAAAACAATGGTGATAAATCCTGGAAGTGGATTGGGAAGAGTAGCGCATGAGTTGGCAATGGAAGGTTTTGGTAAAGTTCAAAGCATAGAATACTCGATGTTGATGAAAGTTTTAAATGAGTTTATATATTCACCGCATGCCAAATTCCCCATATTTCCATTCATCCATAATTATTCCAATCAAGTCAGTACCGCATCCCAATTGAGAAGTTTCCAATTGGAAACTTTGGGGAGGAAACCATTGAATTTGGAGATATCATATGGAGATTTCAACAAGTTTGATTTGAATTCCAGTTTTAACAATGATAAAGATTTAAAGACAAACATAAATGAAAATTTTGATAATGTTGTTATAGTGACTGTATTCTTCATCGATACACTGGAGAATCTATTTCAATACCTTGAAACTATTGATAATATGGGTAAAAATTTCAAAGGAAAGAAGACGTGGATCAACGTTGGTCCTTTAAAATATGGTACAAGACCAAAAGTGGAATTGAATTTAAAAGAATTGATCAAATTGGTCAAATTGATGGGATGGGATGTACTGGATCAACAGGATCCAATTTTGCTAGGTTATTTAACGGATTTAGAAAGTATGTGGCAGGGCCAATATGGAGTTAGTATGTTTACTTGTACAAAGAAATAATAAGATATAGATCTAAATTAACTTATATATCACCTGTATTGATTTGTAATTTTTTATCATCACCACCACTTACAATACCAACCTCATTGTTCCAACAAACATCAAAGATTTTGCATTTTTTATTACCATCATTTTCCTCTCTTGTAATGGTATAAAGTGATTTATTAGCTCTGATATCCCAAATCTTGACTAAACCATCGAATGAAGCAGAACTAAACATGTAATCATTCTTTGGAGATGCACTCAAATTGACAACAAAGTTTGAATGTCCTATTAATTGTTGTTGTTGAGAACTTCTTGGATCGTTCAATATTATATGTCTTGCCGAAGAACCACAAATGATCAAATTTTGTAAATTTAGTATCGATAATAATGAATATGACGTAGTCTTGGTGTCGATACATTTGGCAGTGACCAAATCCCAAGTCTTGTAAGTATGATCTTGTGAACATGAATATGCAACGGTCTTGTCCTTATTATCAAAAGTTACACCTTCAACTGGACCTTGATGACTTTCCAAAAATGACAAGGGAGATTTCCTCTTTATCGAGGAATCAGCCAAGGCTAATTTCAATCTCTTCTTGGATTGTGTAGACATTTTCTCCTTATTAAATTCGATCGATGTCATCTCCTTTGGTATAGTGGACCATAATCCAATGGCATTATCATAACTAGCAGATAAAATTCTGTTTGACTCGTTATCAACATCCAATGAAACCACTGGAGCCTTATGACCTTCCAAGATGGCAACGGTTTGTCCATGCTTCCCTTCCTCATCATCTATTATATCCTTATTCAATTTCAACTTCCATAATCTCAATTGTCTATCGTTTCCCGCACTCACTATTCTAGTAGGATTGATGAATTTAACATCTTTTATTATCCCCTGATGACCAGCAAATTGATGTTCAACTTTACCAGACATGTTGTATAACCTTACGATACCATCGTACGATCCTGATAATATCTTCAGCTCCACAGAGATGTTATTATCAGTGACAGTAGATGACATTACATCTATTGAAGAAATCCAATCCTCATTATTGAAAGATGCCAAATATGAAGGTGGCAATATTGATCTCTTGTATTCCAAAGTTAAAAAAGTTTCACTCGACAACCCATTACTGATCAAATACTCATTGATTGAGGTCTTTAAAATACTACCATTGATCAAAAAATCAAATGGTACTGGTTTTTCAGTCTCCAACAAATGATTTACAATCTCTGACAAACCGTATCTCTTCAAGTCAACTGGGACATACAACGGGTTGTCCAGGACGTGCAAGCTGGTGTCTTCATCTCTTGTGAAGAATTTGATCTTGACCTGTTCGCTCTCAGACATCTTCTTTATGTTATCAATCAATGTACACTCTATCACTAATTGATGTTTTCAGAAAGTTTTTTCACAAAAAAAAAAAAATTTTTTTTTTCACTTCAGATGAGATCGGCTGGATTGGGAAGTCGGGGGCTGTATGGAGATTTGTATACGAAAAAAGTTGACAAAACATATATCAACTTGAACAATCCACCAGGGAGGAACAAGTAGAGACAAGAAGATACACTTGTCTGATCATTCGCTTAACTTATATCTATTGCTTTTATATTTGATTTTTGTTGTTTTAGCATTCCCAGCTCACATTTGCATTGTTAAACTAATTCCCCATTTCGTACATAGATAATCATGACTGCTATCCCGTTCGCGACTTCTGCTCCAGGTAAGGTTATTTTATTTGGAGAGCATTCGGTGGTTTACAACAAACCGGCAATAGCAGCTGCATTGTCAATGAGATCATATTTGTTGGTTTCCAAGAATAAAGATCCTAATCTGGTGACTTTAGATTTCCCCGATATAAATTTCAATTATACATGGCATGTGAATGAATTTCCCTGGGATCTCGTTTCACAAAATCAAGGTGCGAAACCAAAACCAACAGATGAATTGATTCCTGAGATTGTTGATGCATTATCCAACAACATGTTGAACGATATCTCATCCCTGTTGCATTATAGTGCAGCCCATTGTTTCTTGTACCTTTATTTGAATTTGTGCAATGAATCGATTAAAGGGCTTAATTTTTGTGTCAGATCCACATTACCAATTGGAGCAGGATTAGGTTCATCTGCATCGATATCTGTGTGTCTCAGTGCTGCTTTAAGTTTGCTCGGGGGACATATCGATAAACCTAATGTGTCACTCAACGAACAACCACATACAAAGGAGAGTCCTGATTGTCATTTCATCGATATTTGGGCATTTATGGGTGAAAAATGCATTCATGGGAATCCAAGTGGGATAGATAATGCATGTGCATCCCATGGTGGTGCTGTCATGTTTCAAAGACAAGATAATTCACTACCGAATGTGAGAACTTCGATGAGAAATTTCCCGTCTTTGGATTTGTTATTGACAAACACCAAAATTCCAAGACGTACACTGGACTTGGTTGGTAATGTGTCGAGATTGAATCAAGAGTACCCACTGGTTACAGGATCCATATTGTCATCTATTGAAAATGTAGCAAAAGAAGCATACTCAGTGATGACAAGACCAATTGATCACGATTCTAAACACAAATTACAAGAGTTGATCAAGATGAATCAAGGTTTATTGAGTGCATTAGGTGTTAGTCACCCTGCATTGGACAAGATCAAATTTTTAACCGATGAATTGAAAATAGGAGAAACTAAATTGACAGGAGCAGGAGGTGGAGGATGTGCTATAACATTGTTAAATGACAACGTTGACAAATCAGATTTGGCTAATTTGATGACTAGTTTCACCGATGAAGGTTATGAAACTTTTGAAACTAAATTAGGTGGTAAAGGTTGTGGTATATTGATACCAAATACTGATCAATCATCTCTTTTTGAATTTGACAAATTTTTCAATTTCCAAACAAGAGATGAAATTGAAAAAACCATTGGATGTGATTCTTTAAATAATTGGAAATTTTTTTGAAATCAAAGCATATTACATACATACGGTCTATATACCTCTATTAAATTCAACAGCTTTTATCAATTCCCCCTTTGAATCTTTCAAGTTTTGTAAACTTGGTTCTAATTTACTCACTGGCATAACCCTTCTCTGTGGGAAAACGGCAATTGCCAATGGTAATGCCACCAATGAGGTAGCAAAGATCAATCCAATATTACACAAGTTAACAATTCCCACACTTTTATTTTTCAAAACTGTTCTTTGCAATCTCAATAGTATTAAAGGTGGTAAAACCATGATTGGAGTAGCATTAATCACCCTTGATGCGGCGGTTTCCCCAACAGCATACCATGCAGCTTTCTTCGACGTACCAACTTCATTTCCCTCCTGATCGAAAACGGTAATACCCTTCTTGATCTCTTCACTTCTCATTAAAAACACATTGACAACACCGGCACTGACAACCGCAGCAAATGGTACCAATCTACCCAATATAGTCTTAGTTGCTACAGAAACGTTTTTCAATCTTGGAACGATTGAGTTCAAACCTAAAGCCACACCACATGACGCAGTCACCAGTAATGAATAATTAGTCAATAGTTGCCTTGTCGACATTGGATGTGATTTGTTACCATTTGCAGTATTAATAGCAACGTTTAAAGATTGGTTTGCAATTTGCCAAAACAACGTCCCCAGTTGTCCTAAATTAGGAGTCAACATACCAGCGGTAACGACAAGATTACTTAAAACACATGATGACATTCTAAATGGTAACAACACCGTTTCACCATTATCCGGATGGATACTGGAATCCAAAATCTTCTTAGCCTTCCACAACTCAGGTGTCATCTGAGGAATCTTACCATTCTTATAAGCACTGATCAAATCTTTGGAATGTGAAATGTCCTTTGAAGTGTTGAGAAGCATCGTTGGATCTGAGATCTCAGCACAATGCTGTACTCTTCCCCAGTATGTGGAAAGATCATATTTCGATTCTGGCAATGGTATTGGTCCTGGAATTGAAGAAGCCATAGTTCAGTGGTATATTATATTTTGTTTGTAATTGTATCAGCTCAAGGGTTCTTCTCTTCTCATTTCATGTTTGAAAATTTTTTTAAATTTTTTTTCAGTTTTTTTGTTCTGTTTTGGTTTGATGAAGCACCGCATAAGGCCAACATGTTTTGTATGAAGAAAAGCATTGCATGGAATCGCATACGCCACACATTGATGGCGTAGTATATGCATAAATGAGATGCGACTTGCAACTTCATAAAAAAATGGGAGCTACCATTTGCTCCGGGAATTGAAGCCGTTGATCATTCTTAATAAATATGCCGATAAATAGGTAATGTAGAAGATCAACAGCTGCTACACTGGAGTGGTTAGCAATAGAGGTTTCTCGGGAGGCTATAAGCAAATTTGTACGCTACGTAGTTTTGATGATATAACCCGGTGATATTTGAATATGAAGGAACGCTCACAGATACACAAATTGCTATCTTATCAAACCTTTGAAAGGTACATCATTTAAATTTGTTTCTTGGTCTCCAGAGTTGAAGTAATGTTGCCATCTTGTTGCAACTGTTACAACTCAGATCATGTCAAAAAGTTATTGAACAATATATTGTCGGCATCAGTATGCAAGATACGGAGAGAGCGTCCCATTGTCGATATCAAATAGCACAAATGTATGTGAACTGATACCCTTGTTAATTTTTTTTTTTTTGTTTCTCTTCTTTTTCCTCAGCGTTTTTCCCAATTTAATTAAGAATCAAATCGACTGTTTGTTGTTGTTATCGTTTCAAAAATAATGATACGGATACGTTACAACTCACTAAATATACCACTGACAGTTTTGTGTCTAATTATAAAGTAACTTAAAAATGATGTATCACAACTCACACTGTATATATAAGGCTGACGAATAAAGCTTTGAAAGCAAAATTTTTTGATTCAACAAGTTCATCATCCACATCAGTCATACAACGACATATTTCACTTCAAAATCAGTCTGTTTCACCGATATAATAAAGTCCCATTAATTGGTATTTCCGGAAAATTCAAAATCAAATTTGGGTGTTGAATAGTAATCGACGTCGAATAATACCCTCAGTCCAGTTTGTTAGAGTACAAAGGGGGTAAAGTATTTAAACATAAGATGAGGTCTACATTCTTTTATCGTCATCTAAAGTAGAGTGAATCAATACAAGGAGAAATTTATCGATAAGACAACAACAATCTCATTGTTATGTGCCATTCTATATTGAATATAAGGATACTAAATTATGAAATTGAAATCACAAGTCTTTTTTAACAATCCTTTCATTGCACGAAAGACTCAATGCATTGATGCCAAGAACATAGATGAACTCTGAGATATAATATCCAATCACTTTTGTAAACCATGAATAAAATTATTGCATTAACCATGCAGCAATTCCAAGAATGCCATTTAATGTGATAGCTGTTATGCAACATAATAGGATTTTTTGCTTTTGGCTTTTTACTTTTATGTTGAATGAATGTTTATGCTGGGCTTCGATATTGGGTATATCGTTTTCAAACTCGTTGGCTTTTGATTCAAATCTTTCCTTTAATTTTGTAGTTTCGATGTTTCCTCTTCTTGCGCTCAATCGCTTTGCTCGTAGTGTATTCTGTGGTTGCAGTAATTCATGTTCATCACGGTATTCAAAAGCAAGTGATAATTCGTCATCAATGTATTGGAGTACTTGTTTGGTAGGCTTTACTTCACTGCTATCACCTATATCTTTTGTTGCGCTTTCTTTTATCTCTTTTAGAGACTCTAAAGTTTTAGCTGACTTCATATTGTTTAGCACTTTTCTAAAACCTAATCGATCGACCGCGAGATACAGGGGGTTGACGGCGTAGAAAAGCATTGCAACTAGGATGAGAATCATCAAGCTGATCCAGCCACAAAGAGTGAGAACCTTGTTCCAATTTTTAGGGCCCATTGTTAATAAGAACATGAAATCAACAGCAGTGAACAAACCAGTTATTATCATTAAAAGAACGTAAACGTCTGAGCTGATATGGTTATACCATTTCAGCTCTATATTTGGAACTGACAATTGTTCAGCTTCGATCACTGGTGATAAATTGAAAGATTCGCTCATGGTCACTTTTTTTGTAGGAATTAGCGGTTGTTGATGATCGATTCTATATTAATGAAATTGAAATGAAAAACGTTATCGGCGTGAATGAAATGTATTGTTAAAGTAATGATCTTAATGTGTACACACACGTGTAATCTATTTGAAGAATAATGAATGAATGAATGATTGATTGAAATTTTGAATATGAAATGATCAATTAGAATTAACGCCCAACTCTTTTTCATTCAAATTTTAAAAGTAAGCATATCTCGTCTTTGTGTTACTCGAGATATGATTACCTGCAGGAAGAACAAAAAAGCTCATCGGCCATTTCTTACACTACTTTCAGACAATAGTGATGTAGAAGGATCCGCGCAGGGCTGACGAACACAACCGTGCCCTGAATCTGTACCTTGGGGCGAGGGCAAGGACGAGAACGCAGCGTAGAACAGCTCAATTGTAGTAGATATTCGTCTTGACCAGACAATAAATGTACTACTGTCATTATGCAAAAATACAAATAGACCAAAAAGAAGTCTTGGATAAGATATAGTCGGTCACTTATCTTTTGCTGTACCTCAAAAGAACGCCTGAAACACTTTCCAGACAGTTTCTAAATATCCCGATTTATAGGAAAGGTGGTGGTTTAGACATTTAAAATTAGTGACAAATTAGCCTCATAACTGCAATCTCAAGAATATTATCAGACTTTCAGTGGGTTTTAGAAGGTCATATAGTCAATGTAGTTTGTATAGAATATAACTGGTTGAATTAAAATATATATAGTATTAGTAAATATAGATAACCGTGAAAGATCATGTTTTTTACATCCAATTACTTCAATCGAATCACCTTCTTTTATATCATACTTTTGGGATCATGAAGACCATAATAATAATGATAATAAAAAATATTAAATTTTGTCATTGTATAACCTTAAAATAAATAATATCTTTTGTAATTCTGTTGATAATATATACTATCTATATATGTATAATCAGTAGTATTTAAAATAACTTGATAAATAATAATAGATAATAACATAAATAATACATACAAGCAAAGAAAAATGACGCTGCGGCAGATCCTAAAGGACCTTCAATCATGATATCCAATGGAGAAGCAATATGGTCTGGTCTACCGATATCCATAGCTTAACACTCGATTCCTTACTGCCTGCGCCCCACGCTTACACCCAAATCCAACTAATTTTTCAAAGATAGCAGCAGCAAGTATCACCAAGTACCTCCAACTTCCCTAATTGCACAGAGGACTACGCCTTCTACTACTTTTTATCGATTACTTGTTATGGAAGTAAACAATCATTAAAGAGCATAGTAAAAAATAGTGGTTTTATTAATTAAAATTAACTTAATGATTATATTGTGGCTATTTCCCTTACTAGGAGTTACCTTAACACAGTTTTTCTCTTTGTTTCTGCAAAAAGGGGTTCAATGTTTTTCTTTTCACATCTCCCCAATCGACGTATACAAATCCTTTATCACAATCACCGAGATCTGATTGTATAAATATCAATTTTTCAAAATTATCCAAAAATGCCATTGTATGATGCCATAAAGATTTTTTTGAAATTGGCTTCAATTTAATTGTAAAAAACCGGTTTGTTTGAAGACATAACACAAGAATATTGGGCGAATATAAATCTTCCATCCATTGTGAAGATAACAAGAGAAGAGTGTCGTTAGAGAAGTCTATAATGCCGTTGGTAATATAGTGTTCTTCTCTAATGTGTAATGGAAATTCAATGTTCCGAAATTTATTGTATTGATAATCATACTCAAACAACTCTCCACAATTACATATCCGGCCTTGATGATAATAAATTTTTCTTTTGGCATGATGATGAAATGTAAGTATCGGATCTTTAACTGGCCTTGGAAGATGATTGGGACGGCGGCGGCAAGAAACAAAATCATTTGTATCAGGAGACATCAATTCCCACTTGTCTTCAACAACTTGATACTTCCAAATTGCATCTGACCAGTAGAAGCAATCATTCATGTCTTCTTTGGACCAGTGCTTTGGCTCATGTCTCAATTTTTCAAACTTTTGCATTTCAAGATAAAGCGCATCGAGTGTTTCCTTTGGAACATTGATCATGGGTATCAACCCACCGTATAAGATATAATAATCACCATCTGCGATATAGGTCCTTCGCAGCTCTAATCCGGGCTGCGGCAAATTACCCTTGAATTCCCTGAAAACTTCCCGTTCATGAGTTCCCAATCTTTTCTCGCAATACAACCACCCATCGATAAAATCTTCAGCTACTGGGATTTCACATCTTTCATGAACTGAAAATGAAACACCAGCACGGCGCTCGTCCTCTGAATCTTCATCAAATGTTTCTAAACGCAGAATACGCTCTGTGAAATCATAAACAGGCACCCCGGTATAGAAGTCAGATCCATCTTTAAGGCAATCTAGCTCACGTAGAGTATCTAAACTCACCTCATTGAGGTTTTGAACAACTTCAACATGAATACTGTTATTCTTATCAATTGAAAGTTTACAAACCCTCATTTCAATTCTAAAGCCAAATGGGTCTTGACATTTTTTAAGAACTGGGACATATGTAACACCATTGCTTTCGACACTGCAATCACTTCTTATAATTGCTTGTTTCAACTCATTCAGAGTTGTCTTATCAATAACAACATTTGCTCTTTGAAGCCGATGCAGTTTATCTCCAAAAATACTACGAAACATTACAACAGATGAGGAACAATGAAAAAGCCAACTTCTTTGTAATATTTATAAAAGTTTTCGAATTAATTAGTGAAGATATTAATTTTACTTTTGCCTTCTGCCAGTTTCATTTATATGCAATACAATTTTAACTTGCTTCTATATTAAGGAAACTCCAGTGAAAACAGCTTTTATACTTCAAAATCTTACTAGTAAAGAATCAAACTTATGAGCTCAACTCTATGATTGATTTTAAAAGGTGATTTAATCAAAATTTTAGTGAAAGAATAATCAATCTCATAATTCATCGCTCATAAAGTTAATGTTGACTGTTCCATTTTGCGAGAGTTGGTTTCCCATTACAAAACAAAATAACTTAACACAAATATCAAATTGTTTATATATACATGGATGTATATAGTAATATATAATGGAAAAAAACACATCCCAAGCAAACAAAATTGGGGATCAATGTTGAATAGTATAGTAATTAAAAATAAAAATTTTTACGCATTTTTTTTAAAAAAAACGACTCCAAAATGTCTTTTTTGAATCTTTATTATCTTCATCGACTTCAACTTTACTCTTCACTTCTTCTTTTTCTTCTCCTTCTTTTATAGTTGACACATCATCTTTGACGTTTTCTCTGGCATTCTTAATTACTCGCAGAACCTTCAAAAACTTCTTTCAAGAAAGCTTGTTCTTCAGCATTATGCATACCTTTAGAACCAGCAGCAACTGAACCAGATGGATCTCTACCAGCATATCTGAATGGGAAACCTTTGTATTGAGTTTCAGCCAAAACAGTTTGTAATCTTGGAGAAATGTGAGCCCATGTACCCATGTTGAAAGGTTCTTCTTGACAGAAGACAATATCTTCCAAACTTGGATAAGATTCAATGGCTTCTTTCAATTGAGCAAATGGGAATGGATGAACTTGTTCAATCTTCAAAATAGCAGTGGTCTTATCACCTAATTCTTCTCTCTTCTTATGCAAAGCAGTGTAAACTTGACCAACTTGAATGACTAATTTCTTAATACCAGCTTTATCATTGATTGCTTTACCTAATTCAACATCTTCAATAATCCATTGAAAATGAGAATCACCGGTAAATTCACTTAATGATGAACGAGCCAATGGATGTCTTAATAATTGTTTTGACCAAATAATAACTAATGGTTTTCTAAATTGACGATGTTGTTGTCTTCTTAAAAGATGGAAAAGATTTGATGGAGTTGTTGGGTATGCTACTTGGAAATTACAATCTTGATGTTGTCTTTCCAATTTCTCAGGAGATGGGAATTTTCTTGGATCTTCATTTGTCAATTGTAAATATCTTTCAATTCTAGCAGATGAATGTTCTGGACCTTGACCATCATAACCATGAGGTAATGACAAGACTAAACCTGATCTTTGTTTCCATTTAGATTCACCACCGGAAATAAATTGATCGACAATGACTTGAGCAGTGTTGGCAAAATCACCAAATTGTGCTTCCCATTGAACCAAAGCATCTGGTGAAGTTAATGAATAACCATATTCAAAACCCATGACACCATATTCAGATAATGAAGAGTTGGAAATGACAAAATCAGCTTGCTTATCATCCAAAAATTTCAATGGAGTATAAGTTTCTTCAGAATTTTGATCATGTAAAACGGCATGACGTTGTGAGAAAGTACCTCTTTCAACATCTTGACCTGAAACTCTAACATGGAAACCTTCTAATGCCAATGAACCGAATGCTAAAGCTTCACCAGTGGCCCAATCGATACCTTCACCGGTTTCGACAACAGCCTTATGTCTCAGTTTTAAAATTCTCTTCAAATTTCTATGGACTTCAAAACCTTCTGGCCATGATGAAATTGTCTTACCAATATGTTTTAAAGTGGCTTCATCAACAGCAGTTGGTTCATGAGGTAAGATTTCAGTAGCCAATTCCTTTGGTGATTTGAAACCTTCCCATGGTTCTGTTAACCATTCTCTTGGAGTTGGAACATATTCTTTACTCTTTGAGAATTGTTCTTCTAAAGTAGACCAAACCCATTTCTTATGTTCATCGATATCTTCTTTGGTAAAAGTACCTTCTTTTAATAATTGATCAACGTAAACATCCAAAACTGGTTTCTTTTCGGCAATCTTAGTATACATCAAAGGTTGTGTGAATGAAGGTTGATCAGTTTCATTATGACCGTATTTTCTGTAACCAACGACATCAATGATGACATCAGAGTTGAAAGTTGCTCTATATTCAGCAGCCAAGTTACAAACAAATGTAACCAGTTCCATATCATCGGCATTGACGTGGAAAATAGGAGCATTAATACTCTTGGCAATATCAGAAGGATATGGAGTTGATCTTGCAAAACGTGGATCAGTGGTGAACCCAATTTGATTGTTAATGATGATATGAATGGTACCACCAGTTGAATAAGCTGGTAAAGCATGGAAACCCATAGTTTCATAAACAACACCTTGAGCAGAGAATGCAGCATCACCATGGATTAAGATACTCATAGCTTTTTTGAAATCTCCAATATCATTTTTGTAATGTTGAATAGCTCTTGTCTTACCCAAGACAACTGGATCTTCAGCTTCCAAATGGGATGGGTTAGCAACCAATGAAAGGTTAACGTGTTTACCAGAAGTTGTTGGACGTTGATAATTCATACCAAGATGATATTTAACATCACCTGAACCTTCATCAAATTCTTTTGAACCGGTAAATTCAGAGAAAATTGATTCATTTGGTTTTCTTACAACATTTGACAACATATTTAATCTACCTCTATGAGCCATACCGATAACGATATCTTCGATACCTGTTTCAACGGAACGATCAATTAAGGCCTTCATACCTGGTACAACACTTTCAGCACCTTCCAAACCAAATCTCTTGTCATTTGGGAATTTTGTTGAAAGGAAACTTTCAAAAGATGATGACCAAATCAATCTATCCAAGATTTGTCTCTTTTCATCAGAAGAGTATTTATATGGAGTTGGGATTTCAATTCTTTCTCTTAACCAATTACATTTTTCTCTTGATGGGATATGAATATATTCGATACCTAAAGTGGAACAATAAATTTTTTCACAAGTATCAATAATTTCTCTAAGAGTTAAATTTGTCTTACCTTCAGTGGCAAATCTTGGCAAGATACCAGGACCCAATGTGATTTTTGTTTGTAAATCTTGTTCTGTGAAACCATAATATTCTAATGTTAATTCCTTTGGTAATGGTTTTGATTTATCATCACCAAATGAAATACCTAATGGATCAATCTTGGCCTTTTGATGACCTCTAACTTGATAAGCTCTAACCAATAATTGCAGTTTCAAATGGAGAATGACATCCTGTGATGCACCTGACGTGGAAGAAGGATCAATCATTTGTGGAATACCACCAGCAGGTGTTGGAATCAAAGTTGGTGGAGCAGTAAATGCACTTGACATTGGAACACCATTTTCAATGTTTTTAAAATAAGCATTCCATGAAGCATGTACCGATGAAGGATCTTGTTTCCAAGCTTCATACATCTCATCGATATAATTGGCATTATTAGTTTGAAGGAAGCCATCGGATGTAGATGAAGCCAATGATCTTGTTGTTGTAGCATTGAAAGAGGATGGTAATTTCCTCAACAATTGCTTATGGTAAGCACGTGGAATGGAAGCACTTCTTATAGCTCTAAGCATATTGAGTATATATATATATGTCCCTTTTTTCTCAAAATTCAAAAGTGATTCAAATCTTCTTGTCTCCTTGTCTCTCTATATATAAATGTAAGTATATATGGGGTAAGGGGATAAATGGGTATTTAATATCTTTATGATCTTTTCCATTCAATCTTCAAATGGATTGGTTCAGTATGAATGAGATGATAATAAGATAATAAGATGGGATAAGATGGGATAATGAATATATATGATTATAGTGATATAATATAGACAGTTATTTATTGGATATTCTTGTTCCTTTTCTAAATTTTTTCCTTTCTCCTTCACTTTCTCTGTTTCTCTCTCCCTTGTGTTTAGACGCTCGCTTGTTTTGTGTTGTTTTGTTTTGTTTTGGGCTGGGAAAAGAAACAAAGAGAAATTCCGGGTCCGAACTTATTACAAACTGATGAATTCTGATTAGTTAGAAACAATACAGTGGGTGTATGGTCTGGAGATGGGATTGTATAGTAGTCATATATGATATCTAGATATCTGTTCACTATTTATCATATACACTCTCCATTACTGTAATACATCTCTGTAGCATGTCTATGATAATTAGCGTATATTGATTTGATTGGACCAAAGAGTGTCAATTGCTCTTCTCCACTGGTGTTGCGAGGTCTTTCTCTCTTCGGTCCCGTGCGCCCAACTCTCTGGCTCCGGGTCGTGCCCACCGCCCCTGATTCTTTTTTCAGCTCCTTTGCTCCGGGTGTAGTATGTATGTACTATTGACAGTAGCAGCAGTAGTTGGAGCACGACAATTTGTTACTGCAATTTAACAGCAGCAATAGCAAAGTAGTGTTGATGATAAATTTCGATAAACCATTAACCTTAATGGTTGATATATAAATTTTCCATCATCACTCAAGCATAGAGATATCATTACAATAACATAGCAAGTATTTAACAACCAATCACTAGACTGGTATGAATACTTCTAATTTACAAAGCGTTGTGTAATCGTAAATGACTCTTTATTATGTTGAGCTCTGTAACGATTCACCAGGTTTTGATGTTGTAATCAAACAAAAATTTTCAACTATACACCACCATAATCATCATCACCATCATTGTTCTTGTTCAATGTTACCCTTTTCTGAAACATAAATACCATCCAAAAATTTTCTAATATCCTTGTTTCTAACTCTACAAATTTGTTGAACATCGGCACAAGTTTGTGAAACTCTTTCTAATGAATTACCACTGAAAATCAATTCATCCTTTTGAGCTGCAGAAAGTTCAACACTAACACCTTCCAAGATTCTAACTAATCTAACTTGTTTATCACCCAAGAAATTTCTAATTTCAACAAATTTCTCACCATCTTTTTCAATGAAATTAACATTGATTGGGAAATGCGCATACACCAATCTCATCTTATATTGATAACCTTTAGTAACACCCGTTATCAAGTTAGCAATCAAAGATTTAACGGTTCTTAAAGCAGCAACATGTTTTCTATCACCGTTATGAACAGTGATCTTGATAGCTTTTGGTGATATCTTGCTGAAAGTAACATTGATATGTTTTAAATCCTTTGTCAATTCACCTCTTGGACCTTTGACTGTGATGAATCTAGCTTTGATATCAACAGTGACACCTTCTGGGACGTCTAATATTTGATCTGTTTGAACGTACTTCATTTTATTTTATTGTGTTATATATATGTGTATTTAATTTAATAATGTATTGGAAATATAAATGAGTCCCAGTGAAAAAATTAAAAAATTTATATTTTTATTGAGTGAAAAGTTTTCTCTTTTTTGAGTCGTTTTTAATAGAGTAAATTCTGTAATTTACACATTGCCTCATCTGGTGCATTTGATATTGTACACACGTCTTTATACGCCATAGTGTTATTGTTAACAAGACTATTATCGAGCTCTTACCCCTTTCGAGCTTATGAATATTTCTAAATGTATGTACGTATCAATGGACACATCTTGAGTTGGATTGTCAAACCTCAATTTTATACTGAGTGGCTCATTCTCTGTTTCGAAAAATATTACTTAAAAATCATGATGATGAAAATTAATGAGCTCTATGCAAAACCCCTGTGATTACCCTTGAACTCAGCAACAAAGTGGAGGTCTACTTTATCGCATTACGGGATGAATTTCTATATAACGTTATTTGATCTGTAAAGAGTCTGTTCTATAATAAAAAAAAATCTGCAAATAAATCTTCAATTTTATCTTCTGTTTGCACCATATCACTTCTTTCCATAACGACAATGTCAACATTCCCAGAGCTCAAATTGATCTCGCGAACTTTCAAACCGGATTTGAATGAGTTTCAAGCATTTTCAGATCAACTGCGTGGAAAGTACATCGACTTATTATATAGCGATAAGCAAAAATTGATATTAACCCTTCCTATACCAGCTATTAAGAGACATGATGATGATGATGATGATATAGACTTATCTTCCAGTAGACATGAAACTGACATGAGTCTTCCTCCAGATTCTGGAATTTTTACAATCGACAGTCAAACTTTCACCTTTGAATACTCAAGTTATGAACATGTAAACCAATTTTCAACTCCAATTTGGCAAAATAACCAAATGTCACAATCAAACTTCATATCGAAATACGTACAACCCAATTTAAATTCGAACGTGAGTATCCGAAGTGTACTTGGTACTGGATATCAGCATGATGTATTGCTTGCTATATTTCAGTACCATAGAGAGCATACATTAGGTAAAAAAGCCATTGAGAATGAATTGGAGAGGTGCTTATACAGAACAATAAAGACCAAATTGGTTAACTCTATGAGGAATTTCAAATTTGAGATATCTGAAAGAATAGGAACTTTCCCCAAAAAAGCGGAAGGTGCCACTGTTGGCCCACTTGATCAACAAATTCCCTTGGAAAAGAATGCCATTGTGGAACCAGTTGCTCAAGTGATTCCCTTGGATGTGGATTTTTGCACCCAAACACAAATGGATTTGAAATATCTCGGGATTTCAACTAGACCTGATGCCTTTGTCGGTTACAAATTTGATAATGATTTGAAAATTGCGGCATTTGCAACTGGGTTAATTGAAGTGAAGACACCATCATTTCAATTGAAACAATCTTATGACAAATTATGTCGAAAGATTCCAAATTCAACCATTTGTTTCGATAAATATGGAATCACAACCGGCAAGGGTCAAATTTTAGAATTACAAAAATTGATGAGGAAACTTGTAACAGCTTGTGTACACTCCGGTTGTGATAGATTCATCATTACAGATTTCAACTCTTATCTTTTCGTTCATGTTGATGAAAGTGCATCATATTTGGAGATTGATAAGGAAGAGAATGATGAGATCAAAATGGAAGTTGAAGAAAAGCCATCAACCAGTGCTGTCAAGATGGAAGGTGAGCAACAGATTCCCACCAGTGGCATCAAAATGGAAAGTGAACAAGAGATTCCCACAAGTGGCATAAAAATGGAAATTGAACAAGAAATTCCAGTTAATGGCATCAAAATGGAAAATGAACAAAAAATTCCAATTAATGGAGTCAAAATGGAAATTGAACAAGAAATTCCAATTAATGGCGTCAAAATGGAAAGTGAACAAGAGATTCCAACTAGTGACTTCAAAATGGAAATTAAAAAAGAGACTCCAACCAATGACTCCAACATTACCAACATACCACAAGCTATCAAGGATGAAAATGAATTCACAAATTTCATGAAAAGATTCAATAGCCCAATTGAAACCGTTGTAAAATCAAACAGGGATAACACTCGGAACACCCAAAACAGCAAGAGAATTCCACTGACTTTGATAAGCTCCCGTCATTTCTTATTGGAGCGGACACATCCAAATATCCGTTTGTACATCTTGAGTTTCCTTGCTATGAATCGTGAAAGAATTCATGAATTGAAGTATTTCCAAAAAAATGTCGTAAAGCTCATGTCAAAGATATCGCCATCGACATCGTCTCCTTCTTCAAATGAGATGCCTTGTTATAAACGGCGAAAAGTTGAAATCAAAAAAGAATTTCAAGATGATCAAGTTGACTTAACCACGTATGTTGATCATCACCTTTGATCCGAATCTTTTCAAAGATGAATACATATTGGACCTCGCACCAATTCTCCAAAAATTAATAAGAGTCAAGTCAGGTGTAACCAGCCAAGTGATCTCTATCGACACCAAAAAATTCATCGAAACCACAACCTCCAATCCTCACTTCTTTCCAAGCATTGATGATGATATTCCACAGACTTCAATATTGAAAATCTTTGATTCACTTTGGGCAGAATCCTTACAAAAAGACTCCGTGATGGGAAAACCCCAGTATGAATACCAAGATGCCATCGATGAGTGTGTTCATGAATTGAAAATTTATTAAAAGGTCAAGCCACTCATGGGCAATATCGTACCATGGATATTCTCATATGGTAGAATAGCCGACCACCACGTGAGTTGCGGTGAGACATATACTCGATTCTGGGGACCATTCATCCATATGGAACAATTACAACGTGATGAATCAATCACTAAGGATCAAATCACAATGGATTTCGTTCATGATTCGATAATACCACTGTTTGCGAAAATTCATGATTGTGGGGTTGTCCATAACGATTTCAAATTTGAAAATATAATCATCACTAATGATCGAAAGGTGAAAATTGTGGGTTTTGGCAAGGGTAAGTTTACTCAAGATGAAAAGTTATTCAAAGATGAGATACGTGGGATCATAAACTATTTTGAAACAGCATTGGCATAACGTTGATATAATTCAATATCTATTCACTTCTCCAGATTTTATGTTCTTTTTTTTTCGTCTTGTTGCAATTTTACAGTACTACTAGTCTTTATTTGATAAATTTTATTTTGCATAACAAACTATAAACTTTTATTATAATTGATCTTTATTATCCTCGATAAACTTCTCCAACACCACAGCATCATTATAAATCACACTACCTTCTTCATTATACGTCTTTGCATTGGTCAACATTGTTTGTAAATCATTCAAGAATTCCTCTGAATCTGCATAAATGGCATTTTTCAAATTCTTTGTGATAATACTTAAACTTATTGGACGCTCAATGATCTTATAATAATCAGGGTAAAATTTCCTTGAAGGTAACAGTTGGAATACACCGATTAAATGATGTCCATCATTGTCATCTGTTAATTCATTCAATTTCTCGATCAATGATAATCCATTTGTAATATATGATGGAGTGTCATCTTTATCAACAATATCTTCATCGGATGATGCTTCAGATTCTTCAACAGATTTATTAGCAGTAACAGCACGTCTAGTGCCTCTTCTTCCAGATGCTGGTGATAGAGTTGGTGATGGAGTTTCAATAGTTTCCAATTCTTCAGAGTCTTCTCTATTATGAGACAGAACTGTTGCCCTTCTTCTTTCAACACGTTGTCTCTTTCTCTGTATTGCCAGTTCAACACTATCTTCATCGTTATCCATTGCTTCTAACCATTGTTCCTCTGTTAATCCATCATCATAATAAACTCTCTTCTTTTCTCTTGTTCTTCCTAAATCTGTTGTTGGTTGTTGTAAATGTAAAGTAATATCTTCACGGAAAACACCAGGTAATTCCTCTTCTGTTATCAATCTTGGAATAACTGATGTCTTTCCTCTTTTCTTCGATTCCTCTGTCCATTTACTAATTCTTTCATTATCAATCTTCAGAAACAAAAGTTTCTCATCTTCACTTCTTGCCAAGACATCATTCAAAGCTTCATCTTCTAACTCATCATCATCTTCTTCCTCTGTTGTCTTTCCTTGCTCCAGTTCCAATAACCTTCTCAAGAATTCTTCTTGCTCTTGAGCAGTAGATTTATTATCAAATTTACCAGCTTGAATAACCTTACCATCGATATCCAACTTTTGATGTGCCCTTTCCAAAATGACTTCTTCAACAGAATCAGTTGTAATCAATCTTAATATACGAACTTCATTTTTCTGTCCGATACGATGAGCTCTATCTTGTGCTTGTAAATCTTGATGAGGATTCCAATCGGTATCAAAAATGATAACGGTATCAGCAGTTTGTAAATTTAATCCTAAACCACCAGCTCTTGTTGATAACAAGAATGCAAAATATTCAGAATCAGGTGCGTTAAATTCTTTCAACATATCTTGTCTATCATCTGCCTTGGTACCACCATCTAATCTAAGATATTTTAAATCTTTATAACGTAAGAAATCTTCCATAATATCCATAACTTGAGTCATTTGGAAAAAAATCAAGACACGATGACCAGAAGCTTTAAATTTGGGCAAGACTCTATCCAATAATTCAAATTTACCCGATGATCTCCAAATTAATTCATTTGTCACTCTACTTGGATTAACAACATTTTCCACTTCTTCAAATACAAATGGATGATTACAAACTTTTCTCAATTGCATAATCTTGTTATTTAAACCTTTAATACCAGTCTTTGTAGCACCTTCGGTACCTTGACCGATGAAAAATGCATTATGTTTCAACATTTGTTGATATAATGAATATTGTAATGATGATAATTTACATTTAACAACTTTTTCCACTTTATCAGGTAAATCCTTTTCGACATCTTTTTTCAATCTTCTCAACAAGAATGGTCTCAAGACCTTATGCAATCTTCTAATGACCAATAAACTTTCTTCCTCGGTCAATTCCATCTTATCTTGAGATCCAGTATTGGCAAATGGTGTATTGAACCATTCATCAAATGATTTAACAGAATTGAAAATCTTTGGTAATACAAAATTCAACAAGGCCCATAACTCTGGTAAATTATTTTGTAAAGGAGTACCAGTCAAGATTAATCTGTTTTTAGTATGATAATAATGTGTCAATGTATATGATAACTTGGATTTAGCATTTTTCATTCTATGACCTTCATCAATAATCATATGAGCCCACCTGAATTTCAGTAACAATGGTCTATCTTTAATAATATATTCATACGTGGTCAACAACACGGTGAAGTTCCCAATTCTTATATCATGTTGTAATTGCTTTCTAACACCTGGTGAACCTTTATAAACAATGGTGTTAACACTTGGAGCCCATTTTTCAAATTCTAAAGTCCAATTTGTTATAGTTGATAATGGAACAATAACCAATATTTTACCAGTCTCCTTTTTAACTTCGATCAAATAAGTGATCAATGAAATAGATTGAATCGTTTTACCCAAACCCATCTCATCGGCCAATATACCATTAAGATGATTGTTATATAAGGAAACCATCCATTGTAAACCTTTTATTTGATATTCTTTTAAAGTTCCTCCAACCAAGATCGAAGGTTGCTTAACAACTTCTTCCTTTATACGATGAGCCACTTCATAATAATCAATTTTTTCACGTTCTTCTTCATTATCTGCTTCAATGTTTGGAACATCATCGAGCAGCTTAGATTCATTTTGTTGTGCTTTAACTGCATTAGCCAATGAATCCAAGAATGAGTTGGTTTGTTTTAACAAATGAGTAATTCTAGTATCCTTGGTTTGATCTAATAATTTCAAATACAGCTCTTCATCGTTTGCCTTCAATGCTTGTAAACGTTGTCTTGCTGTGGATTCCAATTTCTTACCTTCTTCTTTCTCGATTTTTTGATGGAATAAACTCAATGATTTACCAAAATTTGATCTTTTCAAAGCTAAATCTTCTTTATTGTTTAAATATTCATCGGCAAAATCGACAATTTTTTGAACTTTCAGTAAATGTTGCCTTGTTTCCTTCTTTGTCTTTTCCAGTTTCTGTTGTTCTTCCAATTGCTCAGCCAATCTTGAAGTCTTAACGGCAAAGACTTTTGGCTTTACATGTAAAGCTCTTTGAGCAGACATGGTTAATGGATATTTTTTCAAGAATTCGACATCAAGATGAGCTTTTGAGCAAATTGACTCTGCAATTTTTTGACGATGATATTTTTGCTTTGGTAACAAGTTTAAAGATTTCAATTCTATTAATGCCTTAATTTTCAAATCATCAAATCCATCAGGTACTTGATCCGAAGTTAAAAAAGCATTTGAAAGATTTTTCAAGTCATATGAACCGAGGTTAGCCGGTGTCGATTCCAATTGATTCAATCTGTTTCTAGTCTTTGTGGATATTATATCTTCGATATATGAATTACCGATAGAATCAGCAGTAGTTGGTGTCTTCTTATTTGGTATTATTCCCAACAGTTCAGCATTGGCAGCATAATCTTGTAAATCTAAAACTTTTGGATGTAATGTATCATCAAGCTTTGTTTCATCATCTTCCTCTGCAATGAAATGACTTTGTAATGATTCAGGTAAATTCAAATCATGGGATAACAATTGTAATCCAAGAATTTGCTTCTTTAACAATTCTAAATCAACATCTTTGTCAAGTTGAGTAGTTTCCAATTGTGATTCCAACTCTGCAATTTTCCCTTGCTTTGTAGAAATTTCATACAACACGTCTTCAATTTTATTATAGATTTCCCTATCTTGATCTGAATTTGACAATGATAAATACTTGGCCAACAACAACTCAACTTCTTGTTTTGATTGTGGCATAGGCACTGTGATCTCCACTGTAGGGGACAGCAGGGCCAGCAGTTTTGTCGGATCCTCATTGATGGGCATCGACGGGGTAAGGGAGTGGGTTTTAGGGGATTGTAATGACATGTTTGATCTTGTTCTATTTAATCCTCAAAATTCAACACGATATACAATATAATTCTATAATAATAATACAAAGTGGCGTGGTGATAGTTGAATGTATTATACGTGATGGGGTGGCACAGTGGTGTGTGGAGTGGTGATACAGTAGTGGGGATATAATATACAAATGGGAACAAAGGGGTCAGATCTGGTAAATGAGAAAAAAACTCGATCAACTCAACTTGTTTTGTTACTTAATAAATTGTTTATTTTCTTTCACTGTTTTTTTTTGTTTTGTGTTTTTTTGTGTTTTGTCGTTCAACAGAAAAGTAGTGTATAACTGGCTCAACACTGTATATATATATATAAGTGCTACATAACCATATACACATTGTGATTTATTGATTATTGATTAGTTAGTTATGTATAAGGTATAAGGTTTGCTGATGGTATTGAATAGCCTTTGTTATACAACAACAACTGATCATGCAATTCGCTCGCTCATGTTAACCATGCAATCAAATTGTGAAACAAATTAAAATCCAATCTGCATCCAAAGTGCATGCGGTAGTTTTCACTCTTTGCCCTTACACTAGCCCTTTTCGATACACACATAATGTACATGCTATGATTATCACTATCATATACATATAACAGCTCTACTCTACCAAATCATAGACACAATTCCATGATGTTCAATCATTTGAGTGATACTACTTCATGTCACTTCTCGAACCAGCTAGCCACAATGCTATTACAATGCTACTACAATGTAACAAAAAGTCACAGAGAAAGGCAAATATCTTTTTTTTGTTAATTGTGTCCGGATTTGGCTTTTTGGGGCGACGTTTACAATCTGCAGACTGATAAAGATGGGTCATCATCATCATAAACATTCACATACGTATATATATATATACAGGGACATGCGTCTCTGACATCTTTGATACTTATATTCCACATTCAATACATTTGTCAATTAATTTTGAAACAATCCTCATTCTGCTATGGATTTTATAACAATGTCATCAAAAAGTAATAATGGTTATATTTCATATATTTCACAAACTCCAATCACCCCTACTCCAATGGTTTCTGATAACAAGATTAAGAGAATAAGCAAAATGTTCTCCTTACCCAGTAGGAAGAAAGTTCAATTGAACACTCCTGAATCAATAACATCCTCATCATCATCACCATCATTGAAGTCAAGCAGCCAATTTGACTATAGATTTTCGTCTCCAAAGAGTACGTTAACTGGATTTGAAAACATCTCCAACAATTCCTTTCTTTTCAATGAGACAACGTTGGTCAACACTACCACTAATACTACCGGTAAAGACAAGAGAATATCAAGGTTCAATTTCCGTGATTTGAAATGTATATTTTGTGATGAACCATTACTATGTATATTGGAAGATGAAGATCCACCTATTGTCTTAACTTGTTCCCACAAGAGTCACCCTGAATGCTTTTTAATGGCATTAGACAGGACAAATGTATCATATTTACCAACTTGCCCCATTTGTAATATAGAAACCGGCTGTGAAGACGAGATAGTGGAAGAGAATATGACAAGAAAATTGTTATTACAAGATGAATCTTATAACGATGACAGATTAAGTTTCCACGAAGATGAAATGGATACTTCAACTCCAATAACTGCCAATCCACCATCACCAAATTTAGCTAACATCATGGAATTAGATGATCCAAAGACTCCAGTGGATCAGATAATAACAAATGCTTCAAATTGGACCGACCATGATGAGGAAAGAAGTAAAGAATCAATGAATGAATACATTTTATCACATATAACTTCACCAAAAGTATCATTTCTTCCAGAAGTTTCTAAATTGAACCTTTCACTCCCCAATGATCAACAATTTTTCCAACTGAAATGTTTCCTGACCGTTAGTGGACCATCTTATCATCTTTGTCCCACTCCAAACAAGGAAAACGTTACTCTATTGATCACTGAAATGATGCACAAATTGAACGAAGAAGTGGAAGACTGGAAGGGGATAGATTTAGCTGACTTGGGCGAATTGATAACTTTTGATTTCTTACAAGTTGGTATCGACGGTGAAGAATTTACTCCAGTGAGATGCTTCTTATTTGAAAAAATAATATTGATTTTGAATTCAGAAGGGACCCAAATAGAAGGTACTATATTAATGACACATATTTCATCTTGTGTTGAAACTGATGACAAGATGGTTCAATTGAATTTGAAAATTGAACTTCTCCCACTTGCATATTTAAACTCTTTCAACAAGATCATCACGAAGAAATGGTTCCATTTAATTTCGAAAGTGTTATTACTCAACCCAGATGAAGACGAGTTCCAATTCGATGACAACCAATTAATACAACTATCCACCAATGCTTGGAGCTTGATCACTAAAAACAAATCATTGATCCCTTTTACCAAACCAAGTTTGAAAATAAGTGAAATGACAATCCCAAAACCATCTCCAATACCAATCACTATGATAGTCTGCCTTTCATTGGTGCACACTACAAATCTTTCAAATCATGAATATTTACAATATTTAAAGCAAATCATTAAACGTGTATTATCTTCTTTAAATGAACGTGATTCATTTGGATTGGTCACCATTGGTAAGGATCCCATCACTGGAGAGTTTCTGGCAAATGGTACATTCATCGGAACAGCATCACCAACTTGGAATGAATGGGATGAAATCATTGAAAATTTAACTGTTTGTCAAGATAAGATCTTTAACGATGATTATGATAAACTTTATCAATCGTTATTACATTCGATCAAATTGATATCTTCCAATATGGAGTTCAACGATGCTAAGAGAATCAAAAAATTGATGTTGATCACCAATTCACAAGATGATGAAGAAGAAGAGCTTATCGATGATACCACATCAGTGATCAAGGAAACTGAAATCAGAGAGATGATTTCAATCATTGAGAAAAAATATGCCGTGGAAATTGATTCTTACTTGATTGGAGACAAATATTCTTTGAAATACTTGTATTACTTATCAAATTGTTTAAAAATCATCACTGTTGAAAATGGTTTTTATCAAGCATCATTAGGATCAAATTTCAAGAGGTTTGACAATTACGAGTCATTCGTTAGTGAATTACCAGACATCATGAAGGAATTGGAAGACATCGTTGTACCACACTTCGAGATCACAATCACTACACAATCAGCTCAAGAGATCTTGATATCATCAATGGAGAATCCAACAAATGGAGAAACAATAGAATTATTGGCAAATTTCGATCAAATTAAAATATCAATTTTCAACTTGAAAATAAATGATTCCAAAACTTTTCTTTTGACATTAGCCATTGACAAAAACCAATTGTTAGGTAACTCATTCAAAGAAGTGCCCTTAGCCACCGTCCAGGGGACATGGTTCAACACTTTATACGAAACTGATTTAGAATTAACAACGATGAAAATTGCCCTTTCCAACCATCACCACCACCACCATCACCACCAATCGTCATTATCATTCAAAGACCAACAATCAATGGATATGCAATCATTGCTTTCTGATGGGAACAATGGTGGAGACAGGGATGTTGTCCAATTACCGTTATTACCACCTTTGATATCATCACAACGAGAGATCTTGTACATCAAGAGAGAAATTGAATTGCTCTTCATAAAGAGTTTAATCACCAGTATTGATTATGTAAACTCGACAAAGATTCTCGAAACGATTTCTTTAATTTGGGGAATTTTGAAAAGTTGTAATGGTAATTCATTAGTCATTGTTAATTGTCAATCGGTAAGATTAAGGTATTACATCGAGGAATTATGTGCAATGGGACAAAAATTTCATCAATTATTACAAGATGAATCCACTCAAAATGAAGCCATTAAGAATGGATATGATTTATGTTTCAAAATAGCATTACAATAGTAGAGAAGAAAGAAGCCGAAAAAAGAAAATACGCAAAAGACACACATATATAGAACCACTATCTATTCATCTTCCTCCCTCGGATCACCAATACCATCTTCGTATATGGCAAATAAACATTCACTCTCTGGTAAACAAGGACTATCATAAATTTTACATAATCTATTTTCCCCCTTTCTCTTTGATAAACTTAACCTTGTAGTTGATGAATGAGCCACGATATTACCACCAATTGGTTTCTTAGTTTCCGTGGATCCATAAACTTGATCCACAGTGGCAACGACTTGATTGGTGATTACAACGGCAACACCAAATTCATCGGCTAATCTTTGTAAAGTTCTCATATATTTAGCAACATGTTGTTGTCTTGCATTCAACTCTCCACGTCCACTATAATCAGTTCTGTAAAGGGCCATAATTGAATCCACTATGAGCAAGCTAAACCTAGATTCTGACATCATTCTAGCAGCTTGATTTAATAATTCTAATTGATGTTCCGCGTTAAATGCTCTTGCATACGCCACATTATCCAAGGCATCATCTTCATTTAAACCATATCTTCTAGCAATAGAAACCAACCTGATAGGTCTAAATGTACCTTCCGTGTCAATATAAAGACATTTCCCCTCTGCTCCTCCTAAATCCATTGGTAATTGACAAGTTATCGCCAAAGTGTGACATAATTGGGATTTACCAGTTCTAAACTCTCCAAACAATTCTGTTATAGACCCCGTTTCAATCCCACCTCCCAATAATGTGTCTAATTGTTTTGATCCCGTAGTGATACATATCAATTCTGATCGTCTATGATGGAACTCTGAAGCTGTGGTGAACCCCATTGGAACTAACTTTGAAGCCTCTATCAATAACCTTTCAGCCTTCAGTTCACTTATCCCCTTGATATTCATCAATATCCTCTTTGGAGTATATGCAATACTCTCTACAGTGTTATAACCTGCATCTACCAATTTTTTAAGATCACCATCAGTGATTCCATTACCCTTGATCGAGGCAAGCAGTAAAGGACCATCGTTCAATCCTCTTCTATCATCATCCTCCTCGTTGTCCAGAACTATCAAGTCCAGACTCTCATCCACAACTACTGGTTCTTCCTGTTGTGTCATCTGTTATTCTCTTCAACTATATATAGGTATATGACAAATCAAATAATGTATATCCTTTTCGCCTTCTTCTTGTAATTTCTCCTAAAAGTAAACAAAAACTTTCCCGTGACGCGCGTCATCCCAATTCGGCAATCGAGGGCGTTCTACAAGCTTGTTACTCATACAGATCTCTATTTGATATGATCTGATGGATTGATTGATTGTTTACAGAAGATCTCTGCACCTTACTCTTTAAATAAAAAGCCTTAATGTCCAACTAAGCAGAATGTATCAAAGTGCGGTAGCAGATCGGGAATTTTAACTGATTTGCATCGAGATGAGACATCTGTTATTGTTGATTTTGGCTTCCGTGCTTCAGACAGGAATGCGTGCTAACTAACATTCTGGGGCTGTTTCCCATTTGCCTGACAATTTTTTTTTTCTCTCTATTAGATTTAAGATTTTCGTTCTCATAAATTTCAAAATCAAGTCTTTAATGGTAGTTGATACTTCAGGTCATACAACATCGATAATAATAGTTCCAGTTTCAATATGAGTCAGCGGAATCCGAAGGAGACAGCTTTGTCATTCTACAATAACACCTATGAGGCTAATCAGAAGCATTATTTATCAATGATAGCTTCTGCGGAATTTAAAGACGTGAGGAGGGAGTATCTTCAAATATTTGATTGGACCCCATCTGTCTTGGATTCATTGAGAACTTTGACAGACAAATTGTTTTTCAAAGGGGAATCACAACATATAGATACTATCTTACAAGATTTTGCTGATAGTTGGTTTGATAAGTATAAGGATAGTAAGATGATAAATTTCGGAAATAGTAATGGAGTTTATTTAATCAGTTATTCTTTAATATTGTTGAATACCGATTTGCATACTGCAGATGGACTGAGAAAGCATATCAGCAAGTATGATTATGTTAAAAATACTTTAAATGCATTGGCTTCAAACAATATAGTGCTCAGTGACAGGCAAAAAATTGAGAATGAGTTGAATAAATACTATGATCAATTATTGAATAATGAATTAAAATTGATCAAATCAGGTTCTAGGAAAAACCCTACGGATGGGGGTGATTCTTCATCTATTTATTCTGCCAACTCCTCATTATTGTCTCCACAGTTGAATTCGACAACTGCTAGATCATTTGGGTTTGCAACGCTGTTGCTGAATGAACGTTCTTTGAAGAAACAACCATCCAGAGAAAGTCTTGGTTCTAATCACACATCATCTCAAATGAGTTCATTCACAGTGAAAACTGGAATGACTTCGTCACAATTGTCAAATTTAAATGAAATGGATGATGAATCGGAAGAAGAGGAATCATCGTTACTGGCAATTGTTGAAGAAGAAGGAGATTTGGAATTAGAATTGGATGGTCCTCCTTGGATAAAAGAAGGTTTACTCAACGTGGTGATGGTGGATCATGAATCAGATGCAACACCAAAACAACAGAGCAAATTCAATTTTTTAAAATCAAGAACTAGTAATTCATTAGCCAAATGGAGAAATGGATTCGTTGTTGTGTCAAAAGGTGAACTTCGGATTTTTTCGTTTGATAACCCACCAGCTTCTGCTGTATCTCAGCAACAAAAGGTGAAAACTAAGAGGTCAATTATGGGTCTTGGATTTGGCTCTGGGTCTGGGTCTATGAATACAAATCAAGTTGAAATATATGGACCTACACTGCCTACAATCGAGACAGTTGGAGCAGGAAATTGGTATGATAATGCAAGTTGTTTTGGTAATTTCAACTTGTCTCAAACATATGCATCGAAGCCAACAGAGCAAACGCTAGTCTCTTTAAGGATGATAAGATCTGAACCGGCGAAAAATTTGGGTCACGTTTATTGGTCATTAACATTACCATTGCAAAATTCAAATTGTAAAAGACATACGAAATTGGTATTCCAATGTGGTTCAGAGGAAATCGCTAAAGAATTCATTGAGACGTGTAATTTCTGGGCAGCAAGATCTAGTAATGTTCCCAATGAAAATACAACAGTTTCTTCATATGAATATGGGTGGTCTAAAAAATTGATTCAATTAATCGATGCATTGAACACAAATAAGAAGAATAGCGAGGCTATCAAGGAATTGAATTCATTAAAGATTACTGATTGGTCTCCATTACTAACGAGTAATTTACCTACAAATTTGATTATGAGTGATCAGTTAAAGAAATTACAATCTTATCACATGTCTTTGAAGCAACAATTAGAAGATCATCAATTGATAAAACCTAAAATTGATTTACTTATTAAATTAGTCAAGGAGAACAAGATATCATCTCAACCTGCCCATTCACAAAGTTCATTTTCACTTAGAAGAAGAAACCCAGAACCGGTAACATCTAATGAATTAAATATAAGCGTTCGATTAATTCTTAACAATTACAATAAAAAATTGAACTATTTGAATAGAGAATCTTTAAAATATAAAAAATATTTGAACAGTCTTACAAATGCAATTAAAGTCAGAAGGGTAAAACTTGAAGAAGATTCAGCATCTTCAAGTGATACTGGCGTGGAACTGTTTAGAAACAAAAATGACCTTTTCGAAGATGATGAATTTATGATCAATAATAAAATTATAATGGTGGGGACAGATTAATAATACAATAATATCCAAAAGGCTTCTTATCAAAGGAAAAAAGAGCAAAGAAAGCTGTGTATCCTGATACTGGTCGCTACGTGCAGGATGATGCAACTTTAGAGAGGAGATTATAGAGTCATACTATAATCAATCATACACTTGAGACTTATCATTGTCGATAATATACTGATGAACGAGGGAACTGACAAGCTGCCTAAGGGAGGCAACAAAATAGATATACATATAATATATAAGAGAAATACCAATATAGATTAATGAGTGCTTAACCCCATTCCTTTCACATATTTCATAATTGACCCCCCACTCTCTTAATTTCAACTAGTAATTGTGGTAAACCATTTGATCGCTATGATTACTGATAAGATGATTGATATTCACTCATGACTCAACAACCAATAACTCCATCTCTGAGCACACTGGTAACGTTGATCAATGATACTAAGAAGCATATCTACAGCATTGGTGATACATATGGGAGATACAGAGAATTCATTATTACCGAAACAGGAAGTCATATTTTGGAAGGCGATTTTTTTTCCTCTCTCTCTGTGTGTGTTTTGTGTTTTTTTTGAGATTTTTCTTTGACAAGTGAGAGAGATTCCTAATGATATAGAGATATCGTTTTGTTTAAAAGACTCTTTAATATAATATATAATGTCAGATCCTAGTTCTGTCAATGGTATGTTCACATTGATTCTTCTTAATTCTATGTTGGTGTTGTTAATTGATATAATTGTATTCAATTTGATATAATGTTAAGAAATCTGTAAATTGCCACCATCATTGATATCCATATACATGTATATATACTAACGATTGAAATTGTGAAATAGGAGGTTCTGCCGTTGCCATGGTTGGTAAAGATTGTGTTGCAATTGCTTGTGACTTGAGGTTGGGATCACAATCCCTTGGGGTTGCTAATAATTTTGAAAAAGTATTTCAATATGGACATACATTTTTAGGTTTAACTGGGTTAGCATCAGATGTAATTACATTATCAGAAATTTTCAGATTAAAGACAAATTTATATAAATTGAAAGAAGATAGATTGATAGAACCGGAAACAATGGCAAATTTAGTTTCCTCCACGTTATATGAAAAAAGATTTGGTCCATATTTCATTGGTCCCATTGTGGCAGGTATAAATTCCAAAACATCAAAACCATTTGTATGTGGATTTGATTTGATTGGATGTATTGATTTCGCCAAGGATTTCATAGTAAGTGGTACCGCTACAGATCAACTTTATGGTATGTGTGAATCCTTATACGAACCAAATTTAGAACCTGATGATTTATTCGAAACTATAAGTCAAGCATTGTTGAACGCTGCCGATAGAGACGCATTGAGTGGTTGGGGTGCTGTCGTTTATGTCATCACCAAGGATAAAGTGGTTAAGAGATATTTGAAATCACGTCAAGATTGATTTAGTTACTTCACTTGTATAATTTCAAAAATGAACAAACAAACAAAGAGAATATATCTCTTCTTTTAATATGTATTTAATTATATGTACAAGCACTCAATACTAATCATTGATTCCTCAACTCCAACTCCTTCTCTATAACTTTTTTCAATTTCAAATTTTCTCCATATTCTTCCTCCCTCAATTTTTGCATCTTTTCTTCAAATTTCAGTCTCTTGGCCCTAGTCTCCAATATCTTTTCACGAGCGGCTTCTAACCTTACATTATGAAGACAATCTGATAATGCCTGCTTAGGCTCATTGCATTTACCAAATACTTTTGACATGTATTCATTTTTATGGCATTCTTGTAATGCGTCTATCAATTTTTCACAAGCTATATCGATGGTGTTAGTAAATTTGTGGTATTTATGTTATTTGAAATAAGAACCACATACGAAGAAATCTCTCTGGATCTAATTGTGGATGCATATTTACTGTATCTCTCTCTCTATCTAGTTGTATATATTGCAATATTCAGACTTTTCTTTTCCAATTTTTCTAAATCACAAAAACATCGTGTGAGTTGTATCAAATAGAGAGAGTGTTGTGTTTATACTTCAAACAAAAAAAAAAGATGATGATTATAGATAGAACAAGATAACCATATATATATTTACAGAAATATATCACGATGTCATCATCAGCACCTAAGAAATCTACAGAAGCAGAAGAATTCTTGGAATTCTTGAATTCATTGCCTGAAGAAGATAAGAAAAAAGCTGCTGCAAGTAATGGTAAAACCGATGAGGAGATTTTGGATTTTTTAGATGAGTTGGAGGCTAATAATAATAACAAGAAGGGTAAGTCAGAACAAGATCAAACTGCCAAGGCTGACACTGAAATTTCTCTTTCACCAGAACAACCTATCAAGGCACTGCTGGCAAAGGATAACACAGCTGAACCTGATATTGCTGCAAACACAACAACAATTGATCCCATCTCTTCTATATCTTCTTGGTGGTCATCAGAAGGTTCAACAAGGGTTACATCATTATGGGGATCAGCTCAACTGAGAGCTGAAGAAGCAATGAAATTGGCTAAGGAGAAAGGTTTGGATCAAGAACATTTGCGTAAGGCCTTTAATGATATAGTGATTAAGGATCAAGAAGGTGATGGTGACGATAATAACGACAAGGATGATGAATTGAAATTACCAGATGCTGGTAAGGCAATTGAAAGTCTTAATAAGGGATTTGGATTATTTTCTAGTAGATTGGGAAGTGTTATTGATAAGTTGAACACTGATTTGGCTGAATTTTCTAGCACTGAACATGATGAAATTTTAAATATCAAATTGATACATGATTTGAAAAATTATCATTATGTGAATAATTTAATCGGTGCCAATTTTAAAAAAGTGATGAATTCACAAGTTGATGGTGATTTATTGATCAAAGTTACAGATAATCATATCAGTGATAAGAATGATGATGTCTTTAAGAGAAATTTAAATATATTCCATGGTAAAATCAGTGATTGTGAAAAATTAATCTTGGCGAATTTAGAAGAATCAATAAAGAGTGCTGAAAAACAAGAGAAGCAAACCAATATCTTTATCGGTTTACATCCAGTTACCGTTCAATCAACAATTACCGATTCCACTATAACAGATCAAATCAATATTGATTTATACAATCCTGGAAATTTTTCATTTATAATAATTTTGAAAGATACTACTCATGATTTGACTATAATTACCAAATCACAACCATTCCCAATGAAATGGGCAAACTGGGTTGATGGTAGCGAAGAAGATACCAAGAAGGAAGTTAAAGAACAAGATGAAGATGATGAACAAGAACACATTGTTGATGTTGATCCAAGTCAATGGGTGAAAGGTTGGATTAAAGATGGATTAGATTTAAGTTTTGGAGTATTAGCTCAAAGTTATGTCATCAAGAGAATGGGTTATTAGATAGTTTTTTTTTATTATTTACATATCATTTTAATATGAGCTTTTTTAAGTATGATGATAATGATTTTTGATTTTTAATTTTAGTTATGTTTGCGTCTTCACTTTGACTCTTCAACAGCCTTGTGAAACACATCAATTATCTTTTGTACACCATCGGCATCAGTAGCTAACAATCCATGATCCCAATCCACAACCAATGGAGGATTGAAAATTTGACTATTAGAATCATGTTCCAATTTCAAATCATATTCAGTGGAACTAGGTAAATTGCCACTTTGAGTTATATCAAACTTTGGGAACAGCTTGATAAAAGATTGTTTATTTTGTAAACACAGAGACACGACATCTTTAATCGAATTATATTGTTCAGTAGTGGGGATAGATTCCGTGATATCTAATTGATATAGATTTGGAGATTCATTTGAACTTGATGATGTCAATCTTTGGAAAAATGTCCTTGGCTTTGTAATTAGTGGTGCCCTTGATGAAATTGAATTTTTTTCAAGTAATGATATTAAAGTTGACGATACTGGCACTTTTGAAGAATGGAATACAGTGATTGTACTTGGAATTGCTTGAAGTGATTTGAACATTGACATCTTGTATATATTTATGTATTTATATGTATTAAAAGGATCACTCCGGGGGAAGAAATAATACATTTTTTTTTGTTTCTGTGTCTTTATTTATTATACACTTTTCATATAAAAATATTCCAGTCAATCAATTAAATCTCATATCCAAACACATCTGCTCTTCTATGATTCAACAATGGCATATCTCTTCTAACAACACTCAACCTATCCAAATCGATATCAGCAAGACACAAATCATCCTTCCCAGCGGAGATATCACTAACTTCACTAAGCACAGTTCCCCAAGGATCAATGATAATGGTATGACCATATGATACCCTTGGTGTGATCTTTGCCTCTCCATTATCCAAGTCTTCTTGTGTTTGAGTCTTATGAGTACCAGCCTGTGCTGCCATCACAACGTAACATTGTGAATCAATAGCACGAGCTTTCCCCAATGCGACCCAATGCAGTTGTCCAGTTTTCACAGTGAACAGTGATGGGAATGTCAAGATATCTGCACCTTGTTTCCTCAACCTCATTGCCAATTCAGGGAACCTTAAATCGTAACATATCCCAAATCCAATCTTACCAGCTGGTGATTCAAATGGTGCCAAGATCTCATTACCAGGTTGTACAGAATCACTTTCTCTCATTATAGGACCATTTTCAATTTCCACATTGAATAAATGGATTTTTTGATACCGTTGTTCAATTTCTCCCTTGTCATTGATCCATAATTGAGTATTTCTCACTCTTTTATCATTTGGATCTAATGTAGGTTCATGTACACCAACACTAACAAATAATGATTTCCCCTCCTGATTCAATTCTTTTAATTTTTTTTGAATTGATAATATAAATGGTGATTGAGTCAGTGGTTTAACAATTTGCATAGAATGCTTTGCATTTTTAGCAATATAATCAGCAGCTTCTGGTAAAAATAAAATTTTGGCATTTAAAGCTACAGCTCTTGTAATCAATTTAACCGCTGATAACCCATTCTCAGCTAATGAAGATGATGAGCACATCTGTCCTGCTGCAATTAAAACCATTGCTATTGTTTTTTTACTTGTTATATCTGTCTGTAATCAGAATTGACAATTATATTTCAGTATTACAAATGTGTGAAATCTTATCGCTATAATAATAATAAATGGCTAACTGCCATACGAGACTGCCGACAGCCCCCATTTTGTTTGTTTGATCGTGCACTGAAAGAACATACTGACCCAATACGGCAGTTATGTCCCAGCCACACTAAATACAGGGGCTGTCCAAGCGCCAAAGGGAATTTCTTCCTTTTCCATACATACAAACGAGATATGCAGAGAGAAAGAGAGACAGACACAGAGAGAGGGAGGGTGGACAACAGAGTTCTTGAAGATTTATCATCTCTCCTCAGCCGGGTCCCACTTCGTAATGTTTTACCCCTCGCCATGTTGATAAGGTGCAGGTATTCTCCGTAATATATACATCTCTACGTACATAGTCTCTCTTTTCTTTTTCAAGACATCATCCAGGGACCCAATATCTAATAGATGGTATCCAAGGAGTTGAACACAAATACAAGATAGAAAATAGTAACTTGTTATATGGCTCACTCGGTGCTAAGGAAACCAGTGAGATTTCTGCTTACACATTTGTGTTGCAATTTTTGTCTCATGAAAAAAATTTCATCAAAAATGTCGTGTGAGCATTATAGAATCAAGTTCGCGGCTTCCGCAATTTATGTAAAAACACGGAACAGGGACGTTTTATGTTTAAAACAACCCCACATAAATAGTGAAAAATAGCCCTTTCATCAATTTGATAAGCTTCTCCACCTCATCTCTCTTTAGAAATTGTATTGTTCGATATTATCATCATATTAAGACTTGTAAAAGTGGAAACATAAATGGTGAATGTATACAATTTTGTGTATAGATGAAAATATTGCGTATATAGGAAAATCTGAGAGAAGATATTTTCCAAAGCATGACCAAAGCTATGAGTCAGTACCCAACACATTTACACCGACAGCGACAGAGAGAAAGAGACAGACCGGGGACGGCAGTATATACTGGGCGAGGGGGGGGGCAGGCCGAAGAACACAAAGATGCGCGCCCCACTTGGTGGTGATTTCTCCGAAGATCTCTTTAGAGTAATAAGCTTTTGCTGTCTTTGTGTGTCCCCGTTGCATAATCACGGAGAGAGACAAAAAATTTTTTGGCTTTTTGGCTTTGCAAACCCAAAAGAAAATCATGATGCAGCATTAAAAACTTTTAAATGTAATCAAGTTTCAAAGTAACTGCTTTATATATATATATATAAATATCACAGCTTATCTCCACTTAGTTTGGCAAAAAAAAACTCTTCTCTCTCTCTTTCGTTCTTTTATACTGCTTGAAGTTTCTTGTTATATATTGTAAATAGAATTATAATAATAATGAGTGAAGAATCTTCAATAGATGATACCAAATTGGTAAACGCTGTTCCATCACCTGTTGAAATCACAAAACCAAAATTCGACTCGAAAACTATCAAGAATTATGCAAAGACAAGAGTGACAGAGTTAATACCAGCAAAGGAAAATGTTCAAGCTAATAAACATCTTTTAAATCCATTCCCAGCTTTGAAGCAAATTAGTGGAAAACAATGGTTATTAATGACATCTGGATTCTTCGCATGGACATGGGATGCATTTGATTATTTTTCAGTGTCATTGAATGCAGCAACTTTGGCCAAGGATTTTGATGTTAGTGTTAAATCCGTTACATGGGGGATAACTTTGGTATTAATGTTACGTACCGTTGGTGCAGTTTTATTTGGTTATTTAGGTGATAGATATGGTAGAAAATGGCCACTTGTGATCAATTTAGCATTGATGTGTGTATTAGAAATTGGTACCGGATTCATCAAGACTTATAAGCAATTCTTAGGAGTAAGAGCATGTTTTGGTGTTATAATGGGTGGTATATTTGGTAATCTGGCGCTGACTGTGCTAGATGATTGTCCACCAGATTGTGTTGGATTCATTTCTGGTTGTTTCCAACAAGGTTATGCATTTGGTTATTTATTACTGGTTGTCTTTACAAGACTGATTGCTGATAATACTGAAAAGACATGGAGAGCATTATTTTGGTTTGCCGCTGGTTGTTGCTTTTTGATTACTTGTTGTAGAGCACTCTTACCAGAAACCAAGGCATTCCAAGCCAAGATTGAATTACAAAAATTTAGACTGGCTAACAACATTCAAGTACCAAGTTTCAAAGAAAAAGCATTGATTGCTTTGAAAACTTATTGGCTTCATATGATTTATATGGTTTTCCTTATGGCTGGTTTCAATTTCATGTCTCATGGATCTCAAGATTTATTCCCAACCATGTTAACAACACAATTAGAATTCAGTCATGATAGATCCACGGTAACCAATTGTGTTGCCAATTTAGGTGCCATTGCCGGTGGTATATTCGTTGGACACATGTCTAATTTCACCGGTAGGAGATTAGCCATCATGGTTGGTTGTATCTTGGGTGGTGCTTTAATCTATCCATGGGCTTTTATTCGTAATAATGGTATCAACGCTGGTGCATTTTTCTTACAATTCATGGTTCAAGGTACTTGGGGAACAATCCCTGTTCATTTAGCTGAATTATCACCACCGGAATTCAGAGCCATTATCAGTGGTGTAGCATATCAATTAGGTAATTTAGCCTCATCGGCATCGTCAACTATTGAAACCACTATCGGTGAACAATTCCCAATTCAAAACAAAGAAGGTGAAACCATTTTTGATTATGGTAAAGTTATGGCCATCTTTATGGGTTGTGTATTTGGATATGTGTTATTGATCACATTAGTTGGTCCAGAAAATAGTCCAATTAGTAGAAGAAATCATAATATCCATGAGGAACATCAACATCAACAACAAGTGTATGATAATGAAAGTGATTTACAATCTATTGAAATGACAGAACAAAATCAAATCAATAGTGAAGATAGTGGTAATGTTGGATTAAAAGCTAGAACTCAACATATGGAACAATACGAAAATAAGGAAGTTGGTAAAAGTGATGACTTGAATTGAAATGAATAAAAAGCTATATATATTACTGAAAAACACACACAAACACAAACATAAAACACAACTGTTTAATTAATTAATATTCCTTTTTAGAATCAAATTCTACTTTTTATTTGTAATTTTATCAATTTACCACAATTTTTAACTTTATTAATCATTGGTTTCTCCTTAATATGATTAATCTGCACCGCTTGATGTTTTTTCAAATTTGTTGAATACGCTTTTTGTAATTCTTGACAATGACAATTCAATTGATGTAAATCATGTGTCCAAATTTTCTTGTTCAATGCATGTAATTCATCGAATTTAGCAACAAGTGGTTTCAATTCCAAATCGGTTCTATGAGATTTGAGTGTCTCCTTGTATAAACCTGACATTAAACGGAAATTCTCATAAATACATAACAATTCCCAACATGATTCATATTTAGTATACGTTAAATAAAACCGAACGATGAAATCATCAAATACACTTTTCTTATAGACATTGACTTGAAAGTTTAATAACATGTTATACATCATTGGATTTTGCTTGAATTTCAGTTCAAGCTGTGATCTTTCCTCGATGATATCAGTATAACGCTGGGATTGTTTCTTATAATGATGTCTTACATCTGGGAGGAAAGGGATCATATCTTCATCGAGATATTTCACATAACGAGCTTTCTCAGATTCTTCAAGTGGATCAAAAGATCTGAATTTCGTTAATGCTTCTAAATCTTTAACCATATTGACAGAATTACTTATGTATATATATATATGTATATGATTATCACTACAAATGTAAATGCTACATTGACCTTTTCTTTTATATAATTTTGGCAGCAGATCAGAATATATGTTCATTTACAATTGAATTTTTTTTTCTTTCAGTCTTCACCACCAACGACCATCATCATCACAGATCACATTATCTCATCGTGTTGAATAAATAACTCACAGATCATAATATCTCAACAACCATTTTTCTTAAGCACCAGAAGGTGTTGTGAGTCCCTCATCGTTATCAGACATACTGTCCAATTCAAACTCATTATGTACAGCACGATATTCTCCTCTTTCATCGATACCAAGCTCATTGGCCCCAACTAATCTTAGATACAATTCAATCAATAATAAGAACCAAAGATATATCAATGAAGCAGCACTGGTTAAGACCAAGATATATGCAGAATGATCAGATCCCAATCTACTCACAAGGGTTAATTGTTCTTCAGTAGCACCCATGAATAATATACCACTCTCGATTAAACCAAATGATGGAATGTATTGAAATGACAAGATTTTTCCAGGGAATGATCTTTCATCTTTTAACAAGAAACTAATTTCCACAATTCTTGAAGCTCCAGCACTTATTAACAGTAATCCAAACATGGCATGAACTTTTGTCGAAATTTCCATATGTTGGGAATGTTCAGACATTGAATAACCGGTAAACATTAAAACCAACGCTGGTATAAAAGTTCTTCTACCACCACGACTTAGATAAATTCCTAATAATCCCATTGACCACCAAATTATACCCATTGAAGTATGTTGATAATCTCCCATTGACCATGCTTCACGACCCCATCTATGTTCAGTCCAAGTGTTAACAAACCCCCATGCAGTAATGACAATGGAATCAAACATCTCTGGACTCTGACTTGTCTCATGTCCAAGTCTTATCCATGGCACAATTAATATCACTATATAATAAAATCCGTATGCAATGAATGCAGACCCCATTATACCATGAGCTAAACATTGTCCAGTATGTTTACCATAACAGAAACCTAACATGGCCACTGGAGCTAAGCAAACTTTAACCCATCCTGTCATTGCCACCATCACGGAAAGAATTTTGTGTACTAATAATAAGATTCTTGAACCGATTCTAGCAACCCATCTCGTTTTAAATTCATCATCTAATAACATATCTTTACTACTATTGGTTAAACTTCCTATGAATACAGTAAAAATCATTAAAAATGCCAAAAACCACCCGGTTCCCCTTGATGTCCTATTTTCATGATCCTCCATATCCGGGAATCTTAAAAAGATGACATCAACACTAGCATAAATCAGTGAAACAAATTGTAAACTTGTTGATGATCCATGTCTATGGGCAAATGATAATACTGCTGATAACGATGGAATTAAGAATAAAAACAATATTGATAATAACCAATGGAATGTCTTTGGTCCTGCATGAATACCATCCATATTGACTGGATTATTCTCGGAACTATCCATATCCATATCCAGTTCTGATATCACTGTTGATATGAATAACGATAACGTTATGATAAATGTTCTCATCATGGTCAGCATTATTATCTATCTACAACAACTAACAATGTGCACCAAGCTATATGAATACTTAAATTGGATCAATCAAGTACTTTTACAACTATTTCATTCATTCAATTATATGAATTTATTTCTTACACAGAGGAAAAAAAATGAAAAAACACTCACAGCAAATCTTAGTCAAATATGGAACCATTTAATAGACTTCACTAATCACTGATTTGATTGACATTGTAAAAGAAGAATGGCGAAATATCGGTTGTTGTTCCATTACCAACTATATTACTGAACTTTAGATGGGCTCGTATGATCATTGATGAAGGTCATAGAATACAAAATGCTAAATTCAATTTATCATATACATTGACACATTATTATCATACTAAAAACAGATTAATATTGAATCATATCAACGTGAGCCCAATTGTGTTTCAAAATAGTCAATGATCCTACGTATCTCATCTTTGAACAACTTCTGATTCTCAGTATAGAACGCATTTCCAAAATCTATGATTTTCACTTGATTATCAGGTGTGATTATTATATTGTCTAGTTTGATATCATTATGAACAATGCCGCACTCATGGAGCTTCCTAAACAGAGGAACGATCGAATTACGAACAAATCCCATTGTAATATGTTCGGCGGGCATTTGATTGCGCTCAAGGTGCTCCATGAGTATGTATGGGCCCCAGAACCTAGTGTAGTTCTGGCCAGAGCATACGTGATGGTCAGTCAATCTTCCATAAGACAAGATCCAAGGTACAACTTCGCCCATTAGCGGCTTGATCTTATCATAAACTTTTAACTCTTGAACGCAAAAGTCTATGGAGTCTTGATATGTATATTCCACATTGTATAGTGACTCCTTTTTTAGCGTCTCACCCCAAAGAGGGTCAAATATTTTGAGTACTGCCGTCCGTGCAACTTGATTATGGTAATAAGCTGAGGACGCTTTTTTATTGAATTCTTGTGTTTCCACAGTAATCAACTGGCTCGTCAGGCGGGACGAGACTCTTATGGCCTTTTTATAACAACTAGCTAAATCCAATAGAAACTCTTCCTTGAATCTAATCTTGTCGAAGGTATAATACCCTTCACCAGCAACTAGAGGTGGAGAAACAGAAGCAAAAAATTTACTTTCTGTTGCTTGATATCCAGTATCTTGTTGACTCCGTTCACTTTCCTGAACATCAGTTTTTTGTCTTTTATGATGATGCAGTTCACTTTCCTGAACATCAGTTTTTTGTCTTTTATGATGATGCAGTCCACTTGAAGATGGAGGCTGATTGCTTGAAGATGGAGGCTGATCGCTTGAAGATGGAGGCTGATCACTTGCAGATGGAGGCTGGTCACCTGATTGCAGTGGCTGATCACTTGAAGATGGTGGTTGATCACTTGATGAAGTAGATGGAGGTGACGTGTCCGAAGTGTATCTCTTTGAGAGCATCTTGGTAACATTATTTTGAAACTTTTTCATTTCATCCAATTTTTCACGATTCATTGATAGAAAAGCCAAAATGTACAAACGCACATGGGGGTTAGATCTTTCAATGAGAATATGACGACTACTTATCAAACTCAGTGGGATAAATTCTCCACTTTTGGTCACTCTAGTGTTATCTCTTTTTGATTTTACCGGTTTTGACCCTCTTTCTACTCCTGCCAAAGTTTCCTCGTCTTCTTCTTCAATTTCTTCTTCAATCTCTTCTTCAATCTCTTCTTCCACTTCTTCTCCCATTTCTTTTTCACTTTCTTCTCCCGTTTCTTCTTTAATTTCTTCTTTAATCACTTTTTTTTCTTTCTTTGGTTCATCATGCTTTGCCTTGTCGTTTTGTAAGTATGAAGCTGACTTATCAAGGTGGACAAGGAGGTATGAGTCGAAATCCGTTACAATAAATCTGTTACAGCCTGAATGGACGCAGGCTGTAACATATTGGCGTAACACCATTTGTAGTTGCAAAACTTGACCTTTACCCTCCGTGATTCCATATCTATCAAAACTGATACCTTCATCTTGGGTAATTCGACAAAGTTTTTCGTAACTGCTTTTCAAATCGAACTTTGGTGTTTTCACTTCAATGAGAGAAGTTGCTAAAGCGGCAGATCTATCATCTCCAGGGAAGTTATATCCTACGAACCCATCCGGCCTCATGGAGATGCCCAATAGCTTCAAATCGGTATCCCCTTGATTAGTAAAGCATGAGTCCAACAGAATCCCCTGGAGTGGATTCACAAATATGCCTTTATCAATCATAAAATCTCCTAATGCTTCAGATGCACCATCTTTAGATCCTTCAAGAGTGTAAAGAAGCGGCATTTCAATCGGTCTGTATAAACACCTTTCCAATACCCTTTCAACATTTCTTTCATTTTTTGTTTTTTCCTCAGGACGTTGTAAAAGAGCGAAGGCGTCTCGTTCAGCAAAAGTATCTTCATATAAATCTTGGTATCTTATTCCCAATCTAAGATAAGGTCTAACATAAGCTGATATAAAATCAGCAGACGTTATTTTATTACGGCTCCAAATGGGAGTGCTGAATTGATTGATATGTTGATAGCTAGAATATTTGAAGTTGAATTTCTGTCCTTCTATTTCGAAAATACCAGATTTCCCAAACACATGCAGTTCGCCTCGTTTCAGGCTGGAGCCTGACCATCCTCCTGTGTGTGCTTTAATTGATGGTATTGGAATACTCAACAGAATCTTCTGTTTTTCTTCGGCACGCAATCTATCGAACTTTTCAATCAGTTTATTTGTGAATCCATCGAACTCGTCCAAGTCCGGTTTGAATCTTCTTCTTCCCAAACTTAGTTCTGGGAATGTCGACATGATTGTGATGAACAGGACCAGCGGTGTATATACTAAGATAGATTTGAATATGCGCACATTTTTCTTATCAAAGATTATATCAAATTTCGTCGTGTATTGTTCGCGCAAATTGTATCAAAATGAAATGAGTAAAATTACAATTGTGATTGCATATACAGAAGTGGAAAGATAAATGAATTTATAATATATGATAGAATACATCAGTTTCCAATATACTCAAATAACTCAATCAACTTAATGAATTGAAAAATAGAACTTCCCACCACAGTTCCGAAAGTTTTGTTGTTGCAAAAGAAAATTAAAGAAAGCTATGGAAAAGTGTTAAATCATATCAATGTGATTCCAATAGTGTTTCAAAATAGTCAATGATCCCACGGATCTCATTATCGAACAACTCCTTCTTCTCAGTGAGCACTGCATTACTGAAATCTACAATCTTCACCTTGTGATCTTTAGTGATGAGGATATCCTCGAGTTTGAAAGAATCACTATCATTATAAAGAACCCCACATTTATGAAGCAGTTTAAACAATGGTATTATCGATTCACGAACAAAATTCCATGTAACTTGATCTTCAGTGAATGTTTCATCACACTCCAAATATTCCATTTGAATGAATGGACCCCAGAACCGAGTGTATGTTTGACCGCAAATCACATGATGATCCGTCAATCTACCATATGAAAATACCCATGGTACAACATCGCCCATTAGTGGCTTGATTTTTTCAAAAACTTTCAACTCCGATACACAAAAGCAAATGGCATCTGTATACTCGTATTGGACGTCATCCCCTAATTCGTCTTCAAGATATTCGCCCCATAAGGGGTCGAAAATCTTCAAAACGGAGAGCTGTGGAATCTCATTGTGGAAAAACCTCGAAGATGTGCATTTGATGAATTCTTTAGTGTCCACAGATATCACTTGAGTACGCAGGCATGATGCAACCCTTATTAATCTCTTCATTATGGGACCAAGGTCCAATTTATATTCTGGTTTAAAAAGGTCTTTCTCAAAGACATAAGAACCATCACCAGAAATTATAGGTGGGGAAACGGAGCCAGATAAGTTGATATCTGCATTTTGAATTCCAGTAACCTTTTGATTCCCTTCACCTTGGTGATGATCAGTCTTTTGTTGTTTAAGAGGACGCAGCAGCTCATTTGAATTGGGAGATGTGTCAATTTTTTCTTTAGAATTTCTCTCGGTCATCATTTTAACCACATTCTGCTGAAATTCCTTTGTTTCAACGTATTTCTCACGATTCAGGGAGAGAAACCCCAAGATGTATAACCGAGCATTTGCATGAGTGCGGTTTATCAAAAAATGACTGCTGCTGATTAATGTCGGTGGAAGCAATTCTCCGTCTTTGGTCTTCCGGGAGTTATCCCTTTTATCTCCTACTTCATCCTCGGGTTCCACATCACGCGCCAATAAGGATGAGGTTTTATCAATTTGAATGAATAGGAAAGAGTTATAGTCGGATACAATAAATTTGTCACACCCTGTGTGAACACATGCTGTGACGTATCTCCTAATAACTTCCTGGAGCTCCAATAGCTGTCCTCCCTCCGCAGTCATTCCGTATCGATCAAATGACAGTTTTGAATCATGATTGGTGTGACATAATTCTGAATGGGATTCTTCTAATTTGAAAATTGGCGTTTTGATTTCGATCAAGCTTGTATATAGGCAACTGTCTCCGGCCTATTTTCATAAATAAACCCAGCACAAGCATCTGGGCGAAGTGAAATTCCCAAAAACTTCAAATCAACACTGTCAGTATCGATAAAGTCAGATTGCAACGGAAACGGAATACCAGCCATGGGTGGATCAAAAGTGACATTTTTTGCCTTCAAAAAGGTTCCCAAGTCATCAGTCACATTTTCTTCAATGAGGTCAAGGGTATAAAGGAGTGGCATTCTTATAGGATTATATAAGCACTGCATCAATGCACTTTCAACTTCTCTTTCGTTTCTTGTAACTTTATAAGAGTTTTGAAAGGTCAGCTGCAATAAATAAGTAGATTTTTGAGTTGGATACAACTTTCGGTAATGTATGCATAAGGCAAGACGTGCTTTGAAACAAATTGATCTTCAGTTAGCTTATTCTTGCTTGTTAGCGGAGTAGTGAACTCATTCTCATGCTCATAACTGGAGTAATTGAATACAAATTTTTTACCGTCAATTGTGAACATTCCAGTTCTTCGGGGAGGAGTTGTATCTGTTTGTTTGCCATGAACTTCGGAAGCATTAGAGTCTGTCTCTTCAGAATTGGTGGGAGAACAGCCACTAACATCTATTTCAATCGCTGGAATAGGAAGTGTGAGCAGTAATCTTTGTTTGACCGTAATCGTTAACCCATCAAACTTCCTATCCAGCCTATCAGTGAATGCGTCAAACTCATTCAACTCCAATTTGAGTCTTTTAGTGCCCACTTCAAGTTCTGGGAATGTTCGCATGATTGTAAGAGTGTGGTGGGTGATTGGTGCATAAGAGATCATTTTATGCACAGAAAAGTTAACCGAGTGCGAATTTAGTCGTGTATTTACTTGCACATTGGAAAGAATGGGTTCCATATATATTTACAATCATCTTAATGGTATATTGGCCCATGAGATGGGGTTAGAGAGGATGACGAAGATGAAGTAATTACTCATTACAGAGAGCACTCTACTAAAAGACATAGATAGATAAAACATCTCTGTTATCAAATTCAATTGTTAACAAGTTTGATATTTATTTAATTATACATCTTTTCCTCCATCTTATACAAGATCAATGTGATGAGATTCTAAACATTTCATCACTTTCTTCTTCTCCATTGAATGAATTGAACAATCTTTCTCTTTCTTCGTCATCTTGCGTTTGATATTTAACGCTATCCTTTTTGGTGATTTTACTTTTATCAATTGGCAGTGACGATGATGCTGCTATATTTGTATTTGTATTTGTTGTTTTTGTATTTGTTGTTGTATTGTCCTGTGGTGTCACCGTATTATCATCTTTGTTCACGGTATGATCATCTTGATCGATATCAGAAAGCTCAAAAGAATTCTCCTCTTCAAATGGATCATTGACATATCGATTATCACGATCATAAAAACCAGCTTCATCATTAATCGTGGCATCATCTTCAGTATCTAAATCATCCTCTGGTTCAATAATATCAAACTCATATTCATCTCTTCTTCTGCGACGTTTATTCTTATTTGATACCAGTTTCATGATTGTGACACAAATTATGAATCCAACGACAAGTAAAAATAAGAAATATTCAAAATAATGATCTTTATATCTACTCTTTTGAGCACCATCTTCATTACTATATTGTTCATTTGGATCGGTGTCTGTTTCCTTATCTGAATTACTTGTTGGAATTGCACTTGCGACAACAGATTGACTCGATGATGATGATGATGCTGATGATGATGATAAAATCGTTGTTGCTGATGTTTCTGGTAGTGTTGTTGGTGTTGAAGACAACGTTGATGGAGTATTTACACCAATAGACACGGTCTTTGAAGCAGCTTTTATAGATGACGACAACTTGTCACCATCATTTTCATGACCAGGTAATGGGAATCTCTTGGCCTTGGAAGCGTCAATAGAGGAACCAAAAAATTTCAAATTCCAATTTTTCAATACAAATTCATTATCATCCTTACTTGTTATTTGTAATTCCCAATCACCAACACCAGTTTCACCCCAATGGGCAACACTCATAAATGTCCAATCTTTATAACCATCTTTATCCTTATCTAAATTTCTAAAAGGTGCCAATTCTGAAATCATCCCCAATGGTGATTTTAATTGAAATTTAACCGCTCCTCTAATTGCGGTATCAACATTAACAGTCACTGTTATATGTTCAATATGGGCAAAATTCGCCTTTTGTAATTCCAGTTCGGTAACTGTAACAACACTTGATATTGTCTCTGAGCCAACACCACGTTTATTAACATTTTTAACAGGTAAATAATACCACTCTTGTGGATTTACATTTTGCCATTTTTTAGCCATCTCCACAATCTTGTAAGCATCAATTTTACCATAACCATATTTATGCGAATATCTCTTGTTTAAAGCACCTTGTTGCCAATTACCATCAGAATCATTTAATTCCTCAGTACTCAACACTGAAAGATATTGAACATCTCTCCAAGTTAAATTTGGATTTGCCTCCAACACTAAGGAATAAATCCCCGCTGCCAAGGGCAGTGCCAGTGAAGTACCACCATGAGTATTTGTACATTTACCATGGATATCTCCCGTGTTTATATGTTCATTTGAACCAGATGAATATGTCGTCACCAATACTGCTGAACACGCTTCTGAATATGGTGGATGTAAACCTTTATGATCAATGGCACCGACAGTTATAGAGTAGATACTATTTGTATAACCATCGAAATTGCAATTATCACCATTCATACCACCACCATTCCCACTGGCGAAAACGTACAACAGTCCTTTCCCCTGACGACCATCTAATACACCTTTAATCATTGCTGTCTTAACCATGACATCTGGTGCTTGCATCGATCTCCCATCATCAGGTGGACCCCATGAACACGAATAAATATCATTCACGTCCAAGCCGTATATTAATGAAGCAGCTTCATCTTCAGCAGTAATTTCTCCACTGAGAATCCTTATTCCGGAAACCTTGGCATTATAAGCAACACCAACACCACAAAAGCCATTACCCTTCTCAGCAGCTATCTCTGAGGCACACCTCGTTCCATGATAATCATTATTCAACCTTGGCTTTGGTAATTTAGTATTATCATTAAAATCCCAAGAACCTTCTTCACAAAATGCTCTTGTCAAATCTTGACTTTCATAATCCAATCCATCATCCACTATTGCCACCGTGACCCCTGCTCCAGTGGTACCATTGTACCATACACCGGTGACGTTAATATCATGCCCTGGGAATGCGGTATTAATAAGATGCCATTGTGTATTAAATATAGGATCATCAATACCTAGTTTCCTTCTCAGTTCCAACATGGGTAATGCCGCCTTGTCATTGGATAAATCGACAACGGGAGCCCTTTTGGAAAGTGACTTTGGAGGTAATAAGTGTAATGAATGTATTCCAGAATTGATCAAATCTTGATACAAATCATCATCTCTTTTCATCAATTGATAATTATTACTATTTATATTTCCCAATTTTGATGCTTTATCATGATCTTTCGATATCGATAATACATGATGTCCCAGTATTCCTCTTGCCAGATGCTCATATGAAAATTCCGGGAATTTCGATAATAATTCATCTATGGAAACATCATCCGTTAACTCTATTGTGAAATAATTCTTTGATTGGAAATCTCGTTCAGGAATATGATAACATGAAGATATAGTAGCCAAAGATTGTAGTAGTATGAGTAATAATCTGAGGTTCATCTTATCACTAGCCTTATACAATTATAGAACCTCTTGTCTCTACCTAGATCTGTCTATATATCGATATAAAAGGCCTTGGTGTTAATTTTGTCAAGTTGGTGTTTTTTCTTTGTTTCAGAAATTTGTGAAAAAACCGAAATTTGTACAGAGATTTAAAGAGAGATCTACAGATATATAGAGGTGTAGACACAAATACAGAGATAAACGAACAAAAATCCCATAAAGGCATATTAGATATTGATGAAGCAAATAAACATATATATTAAAAAACGAATTGAAGAAGCCATCAAACTTTTCTCTCTTTAGCAAAAATAAAACACTCTTAAATCATTTGATGGTAAAACAGGACAGGGATGGAATAATATCATAAATTCCCTTAAAATTATCATCCCATATATATATACATATATGGGGTGGGACACATCACGTAAACAACAAAATAAAAATCAACACAATAAAAACACAAAATCAATCAATGAAATAAAATACTAGTCAAAAAGTCAATCATCATTTTTCACTTGAAATCTCCGTTGTTTGTTCAACGTTTGAGTTGGACTTGTTCAAAATGGCATCTTTCAAACTTGGATTTGACTTAACAACAGCGATCTTTAATTCTTCTGGTTCCTCTTCTAAAAGGTGTAATTCAAATGGTTTCATACCTAATCTATCACATTCTTCCTTTGTAAAAGTATTACAATAATCATAATCATCAACTAAACCAGCATCCTGGATGGGCCAAATTTCACAGAAATAATAATACAAGAAAAATGAAATGGCAAATCCAAAGATGGAATTCCCATCGTAGAAATGCATCCAACCGTTTGACATCTTAATACTTGGATTAGCACTCAGTGCCAAGCCTGGAACACCCCATACAAATCCCATGACCCATGCAACAATGGCTCTAATATTGAATTGTTTATAATAATAATAACATCCTGTTGGATCATTTGAATATAAATCTTTCAATTTCAATTGTCTACTTCTAACGACCCAATAATCACAAATCATAATGGCAATCAATGGTGAAACGAAAACTGAAAATGAAGACATAACGGTGACAAACGTGGAGGATGTATTATAAATCAACCATGGTTGTATAACCCAACATAACAACAATGTTAAGTATGAACCTCTTCTTATATTGATAAATCTTGGGAATAAACCAGAAAAATCCATACCACCGGCAAAGGCATTACCCATAACGTTATACATGATTTGTGAATATGTAAAAGCCAGTCCGGCAAAGAATGCACCAGCTCTTGCCTTTGGTGAATAATCATTTTGCATCCATAACATGATGATATCATTTGGCATCCAATACTCGACTTTGTAAACACCGTATAATGCAGAAGCAGTGATGATCCCCATCAATGGGATAATCAAATCAGAGATGTTTAAACAAATCAATGTACTGATAACTTGTGATTTTCTTGTCTTGGCAAATCTTGTATAATCATTTTGATTAGCAATACCTGCAGTCAATGAACCATAAAATGAACTTATACCATATAACCAAGCCCACGCAGTGGCAGTTGATGACATTTCAATTTTACTATGCATCAATGGACCATTACCACCGGCAAACGTCACAGCCCATGAAACAATTCCCAATGATACAAAAAACGTGACAAATGAACAAATGACCAAATGTTTCCCCAATTTTTCCGGTTTGATCAACAACATAAATGAACAAATGATAAGATACAAGACAAATCCAATCAATTGTTGTGATGTCATGTTTACAGAGTCTGGGAAGGTATTTGGTAAATAAAGATAATGATGACTCAATGAAGCCAAGACACAATTCAAACACAATCCACCTAACCACAGAGTACTGGCAAACCAAACAATACTCAAGATGATCCTGACACAGATTGGGATGACAGCACCTAATTTATTACCAAAGATGACTCTTTGCGTCATTGAATAACCGATATGGAAATCTGAACCACTTTGACCATTGACCACTGCGACCACAGATATTATCAAATTGGCAACAACGACGATACCCATAGTATGACTCACGTTTAAACCCAAGGACAACAATGAAGAAGCAGCTGACCATGACGATAAACATAACCCATTCATCGACCAATAACCTGCGTAACCTTTCCAAGTCCATAATCTTCTAGAGGGAGGCATAGGTATTAAATCCTTATTGGCCAATTCATCAGACTCTTCCAAGATGATGTATTTCTTTACAAACTCCATCGTCTCTCTGTGTGTCTCTTCCTCTATACCGATATATCTCTATATCCAGCTATTAATATATATATATATCTATATATCTATATCTGATATGGAGATCAATTTTGTGGTGAAATTGATTGAATGGAAAAAAAAATTCACTCTAAAGAGTCGTGTACGGATTTCGTGTCTTTATTTACTAGAACAAGATCAGCAATTGGTCTATATGTCTGTCTGTATATATATAGGGATGTAGATATAGGTCCAGATAGAGAGATAGGGAGAGATATCGTGTACAGATACCGTACCGACACCAGAGATAAGGACTAAGCAAGTGTCACACACATTTGAACTGGAACAATTCACACAGTGGGCGGAATCGCAACCGGATCGGGCAAGGGCGCTATTTATACTGAAAACGGTTTGTAATGAGATCCGATGAGATTCACCTGAGACTTTCACATATATGTCTCTGTTTGTCTCTTCCCACTGTAGATCCACATCTCCTACACCATACACTAGTCATAAATACTATCTTATATCTTATGCCCTGCTCATATAGACAGAGATATATAGATATATAGTTGTATACACACACACAGAGTCAGGAAACATTTATCCGAATCCTTAAAACTTTCACAACCATGACAATATCGAAAAAATATCTCATTGGGATAGATGTCGGAGGTACAAACACTGATTCTGTGTTACTAGATCCAACAGCGGCAACAGCATCAACGTGTCAGGATGGCACAGTAGTAGATCATGGCATCATATCATGGCATAAATCAGTAACCACTCCCGATGTATCTCATGGAATTCACACAGCTATTGGTAAGCTTTTCACAAACACTCAGGACCAAAGGATAAAACAAGTGATGGCTGTCACCATAGGTACTACCCATTTCATCAATGCTGTCATTGAACAAGATCGAGCAAGATTGGAAAAAGTTGCCGTGCTTCGATTGTGTTCCGCATATTCAAGAGATTCTCCCCCATTTTGTGAATTCCCACTGGGGTTAGCTGACGTTGTCAATGGTTACATCGGATACTGTCAAGGTGGTAATCAAGTCGATGGACAAGAAATAAATGAAATTGATGAATCGGAAATCATCAAACACTGTGACGAAATCAAGAAACTTGATATAAGAGCCATTGCCATCGTTGGTATTTTTTCAATAATGAATAAACTGCAAGAATTAAAAGTTGCTGAAATTATCAGGAGAGAAATCCCAGATGCTGATATTGTGCTATCCCATGAGATATCAGGGATCGGGTTTTTAGAAAGAGAAAGTGCCGCTATATTAAATGCTTCAATAAAATCATTTGCTAAAAAAATCATCACTTCATTCAACATTGCCGTTAAAAAATTTGGCTTAAATTGCCCTGTATTATTAACACAAAACGATGGTACAGTATTAACTACAAAAGAGGCAATGACTACACCAATACGGACTTTTTCATCAGGTGCAACTAATTCAATGAGAGGTGCCGGGTTTTTATGTTCAAATCATGATCAATTAAAAGGCAAAAATGTTCTTGTTGTTGATGTTGGTGGTACCACCACAGATGTCGGCATGTTATTACAAACTGGATTCCCAAGACAAAGTTCAACATATTCAATCATTGGTGGTGTGAGGATGAATTTCTCAATGCCACACGTACAAAGTATCGGTCTTGGAGGTGGATCCATTGTAAGAGGAGGTGGTAACAATGATTTAACCATTGGTCCAGATTCCGTTGGAGCTGATATCGTCAATAAATCCTTGGTGTTCGGTGGAGATGTGGTAACGGCAACAGATGTCACAATATCAAATCTCAAAGAATCACACAAGATTGGAGATATCACTAAAGTTAAAGGTAAATTTTCTAATGAATATAAATCACAATTCAACAAGGTGCTAAGACAAAATTTAGAAAAAATTCTTGACAAGATGAGAACATCCCCTGAACCGCTCCCAGTGATATTGGTCGGTGGTGGTTCCTTTATTGCACCAACAGAATTAAATGGAGCATCAGTGGTGTTAAGACCAAAATTTTATCAAATTGCCAATGCCATCGGAGCAGCATTACCTAAAATCTCACATACAATTCTCAAGATGAAAGTTATACAAGACTCTAAACAACGTGATGAATTCGTTGATGAATTGTTACAAGAAGCTAGACTGGAATTGATCAAAAAAGGTGTCTTGGAAGATTCGATCCAAGTTATCACTATGTTTAATGAACCAATACCATATGCTGATAAGATTTACAGATTCGAAGTTAAAATAGTTGGTGAAGTTGATTACGATAATGTCAATGAATCTTTAAGTTTCAACACAACGGAATCCTTTGATGATACCATCATCAATGAAATCCATAAGAACTCATTAATGAAAGAAACAAAATCATTCAAACCCACCATTGAAATCGATCATGAATCATATATCCCTAATGTCAACTCTGATAGGGAATGGATAATATCAGAAACAGATTTAGAATATATAGTCATCGGAGCTTACATCTTGGGATGTGGAGGAGGTGGTGATCCTCATGGAAGTCATATAGTATTGAAGGAGATTCTCAAACGTGGTGAAACTGTGAAATTAGTCACTATAGAAGACGTTGCCAAGTATTGTCATAATGGTGATGGTTCAGGTACTATATTGAACGTTGGATATTGTGGATCCCCCTCGATATCTGGTGAAAAACTTCATGGGCCTGAATTGAAACAATCCGTGGAATTAATGTCAAGATGGTTAGGTATCAAGAAACCTGATGCCATATTCCCCTTTGAAATCGGTGGTGATAATGGATTACAAGGAATGATTGCCGGTGCTTCTGGATCATTAAACATCCCAGTTGTTGATGCCGATTTAATGGGGAGACTGATGGCTTGTATTTTCCAAACGCTTCCCTCGGTGTTCAGTCCAACGTTGACGCTGTTCAAGACCACTGCTTGTGTCGATGGTAATGGTAATTCAATGTTATTAACATCGACGAAAAATGATTACTTCACAGAAACTATACAAAGAGATGCATTCAATTATCATGGTGCTCAATTTGCATTCTGTGATCCTCCAATGACCGCTGCAGAGATGGTTCAACAAACGGTACCGAACGTTCATTCATTATCATGGAGAATAGGAAGAGCTGTGATGATTGCAAGATCGAAATCTGAAATTGATTCATTACCAGAAACCATAATAAATAGTGTTGGTGGCCCAAAGACTGCTAAATGTATTTTCAAAGCCAAGATTGTTAAAACCGATAAGAAAATTGAAAGAGGTTATTCATATGGTGAATGTTATTTTGAAAGCACTTCTGGAGATGGATTATTTTATTTAATCAAATTTAAAAATGAAAACGTTGTATGTTACGTTGCCAACAACATTGAAATGGAAAATGCCAAAGTGGTTTGCACCGTGCCTGATCTTTTCACCGTTATTGATGCTGACACCGGTGAAGCCGTTGGCACACAGGATTATCGATATGGTATTCAATGTTTCTTATTACTGATAAGTCCAAGTACTCAATGGACCACATCGGAGAGAGGTATGGAGTTCGGTGGACCGAAATCATTTGGTGAAGCATTTGAAGGCTTGGAATATAAACCAATTGGGGAATACATAAAGCCAATATCGATCATCGATGAATTTGCACCAAATTAATATTTATTTGCTTTGATTTTTATTTTTACAAAATAGTTCCTTCAAATTAATTAATAGATACACATATATAGGACTCATTTACTCTTTACTCTTTTTTAAAATATTCATCTTTCCAAACAGTGGTGTCCTTATGTAAATCTTTAGATCCGGGATAAAGTTCAAACATATCTTGAGTAGACAGTGGGAACTCCCATCTCCTTCCAGGCCATTCCCTTTCATTGATAGGTTCCTTACCATCTTGTAACAATTTAGCAATGACTTCATTCAGTTTCCAAACTCTAAGAAGATTCCCACCCATCAACATCTTGATCTGTTCATCTGTGGCACCACGTTCCATACATTTATAAATCAAATTTGGATATTTGGAAACATCTTCTAAACCTTCACTTACTCTTTCGACGCCATCAAAATCAGCACCAAAACCGACATGTTCCCAACCAGCAACTTTAGCAATGTGGAAAATATGATTAACTGCATCGTCAATTGTTGCCGTGTCCTTGTCATTTGCAGTGATGAAAGATGGATAAAAATTCACTTGAACAACACCATTATTCTCACGGACTTGTTTCAAAACATCATCTCTAACATTTCTTTCATGATGAGTTAATTCCCATGCAGATGAATGGCTGAATATGACAGGTGATTTAGTTATTTGCAAAACATCCTTCATCGTTTTATAACTTACATGGGATAAATCCACCATCATACCTAATCGATTCATCTCTTTAATACATTCAACACCATACTCTGTAAGTCCTCTGTCCGGTAATCCATGTGTGATGGAGCTTGCCAGCGTGGCAAATGGGTTATCACAATTATGAGTAAGTGTGATATAACGAACACCAAGTTTGAAATATTGTCTCAATACTGCTAATGAAGTATCACATTGATGTAATCCCTCAACACCAAGAGCGATTGATATCTTACCTTCCTTTTGATAGACGTCTAATGCCTCCTGTGCCGTTTCAACAAATTTCAAATCTTGGGAGTATTCATTGATGACTCTAAATGTAACATCGATTTGCTCTAAAGTATCTCTCACCAAAGTGTTTTTCAAATTGAAATCCTGATAAAGGTAGTTCTCTTCGGGGCAATCCAAGTAGCAACTAAAGAACTGGATACCAACTTTACCAGCTTTCAACTTGGGTAAATCCGTGTGTGAAGTTAAAACGTTTGTGAATTTGAATTTGTCACCATTTGAATGTAATTCGTTATGCAATTGGGTTCTTAACAAGTAAGGGAAATCATTATGGGTGTCTACAATTGGACTCTCCTTGACAAGGTTGGTCAACCTCTCCACTAATTGTCTTGCTGGTCTATAACTCATCTCTATCTCTATATCTATCTCTTGATGATAAGTAGTACTCTCTGCTATAGAAAGTCGTGCCGTGCGTGTTAAAGAGTGTGCACAAAAACTCAAAATTTTCACAAAGGAGAAGAAAAGATTCAACGCCATAGAGAGCAGCAGCAGAGCAGAGGAATTTTATCTAAAAAGAGACACGAGAATCAGACAGTGCTGACTGGAACATTTACACAACGGTGCGAAGCAGCAGCAGCAAGCAAGCGAGACAATAATGACTTCGAGGTACAGGAAATCAGGTTGCTCTTCATGTAAGAAATCCCATAAGAAATGTGATGAACTCAAACCCAAATGCTCGTATTGTCAACGGAGAAACTTGAAATGCGACTACGGTTCGTTATTCGTCATATTCAACAATGAGAATACACCTCTGCTGGATAAGAAGTACAATGAAACACCGGCAACACCTGCAACACTAGCAACATCGTCCAAGAACACTATACCTAAGCAGGAAGAGGATCGAACTCTTCCATTGCAACTGCCACTGCCGCCACCTCCACAATTAATGCATCCAATTCCAGTAAGTGGATCATCACCTTTGGATACGAATAACAACAATCATTTGATACAATCACCGTTATTACCATTATCTAATTTCGGGGACTTTCTGGATTTGGATATAGATTTGAAATTTCTTGATTATATATTGGCAGATGAAAAGAGAAATATAACACCAGTTATTCCTACTGAAAATGTTGAATCGGAGGAATTCATCCTAGATTGGGATTCTATCACACCAGAGGATTTATCAAAATTAATCGAGTTAAACGATCCATTATTAAAAGAACCTAATTTGGCCTATGATGATCCAAAAGTTTCCAAATTTATTCGTGCCTATTTCAGACAATCCAAATGTGTTGGTAATTATATCTTTAATCCGAAAACCGATGAAAATGTCTTGATAGATTGGATGGAACTGTTAGCTCCATCCTATCCAATATTATCAGATGTCGTTTACGTAATGTCATCATATGGAATGTCCGTCTTGAGACCACAAGATGAACATTGGACACTTATCAAAAATGAATATTTAAAGAAATGTATTAATTCATTGATAACCAATATAAATACCCATCATCCTTTTGAATTGGTTAGCTTACTCACCGTGGTTATATTATTTTATTCGGTGGATACTTCTACAACGGCAAACACTTGGAGAAAGCATTTAACATGTGCATTTGCCTTGATACAACGATTTGATTCATTTTTCGTGTCAAAAGATGCAGTGGCATCAATGTATGATAAGAGATTAACAGATGTTGCCTTCAATTTATATCATTTCATGAAGGATGATTTCTTGTACGCGGAATGTATCGCATGGATATCGTCACCACTGGGTGGTATACTGAAAAATATGAATGAAATTGATTTCTTGTTTTCTCAAAACAGTTATTGTGAACCTATCTTGGTTGATCATTTAGTATTGGTTAAAGGTTCATCAAAATATGTCACTTCTATATTCCACAAAGTCATCAAGATCATTTTCCTATTGAAGAAGAATTATCATGTCAATATATCTGGTTCAAATTGTGTATTTGTCACGATACCGACAGATGAATATTACCAAACTGGATTAGCAATTATGGATGAATTGACAGAAATTGAATATAAAAATTTGGATTTGACATCGATTAAAGATATGCATCTTCGTACCACTTTACGATATTCAAACAGAGCTTTTATATTGGCATTGAAATTATTCATCATGGTTACATTATTAAGAGAACCAATTTACTCTCCAAAGATTCAAGAAACAAGTCAAATGATTGCAGATTGTCTGACAAACATGCCATACGCTGCATCACAAAGTGTCGGTATCCATTGGCCAATGTTCATCCTGGCATTATGTTCACAACCTGGTCCATTGAGACAAACTTTTGTCAATCATCTAACGGAAATCGTTGATAGAGGTTTAACCGTGGCTACTTATACTTTACAAAGATTAAATGCAGCATGGGATTGTATGGCAAAGGGTGAAATATTTGATGAATCAATGTATGATCATATTACTTTTTGATCTATTACATTAATAATTTTGTTCCCATATCTATCCCCATTTTGATTCCTTTTATACATTGTCTTTCAGTTCTATAAATCTTCATAAATTTATATATATATATATATATATATATACGTATATACGTATATACAAAATTTTACTTGGCCAGTATCAAGATACACACAAATCCCAACCAAACTCCTCTGTAATTTCTGACCAATCAACACACCTCTCACCTTTATCATTTTTCAACCATGCCTCGTCCAATATCTTTTTAACCAAATTGAAGTTCATAACGGGGAAATTCAAAATCATATGATCAAATCTCTTTGACATCACCATCCTATCCATTTCACTAACACATTGTAAACCTGCCACTAATAATGGGAAACATAATGATGCTTGAACCTTGGATCCAATAAGTATATCGATACAATTCGTCAAATTGTATAATAATCTTTGCATATCTGATGAAAAAGGTGGCCTCTTCAATACCAAGGTTCTGAGATATAATTGTGCTGTTAATTGATAAGCTTCAAACAACGTCAAATGTAATTCCAATTCTAAATCATTGTTCAAATATGATAATGCAATATCATTAGGTTTGGAATTAATGATCTTGTTATCAAGTCTCTTGAATTCTGATTCAGTCTTGTTATAAAGTTCATATCTTTGTTGCTTCAATGAAATACATTCAAAATTGGTAAACATATAATTTGAATCCTGATCCTGTTGTTGTTTTTTGAAAATCGACATCTTGTCCCTTTCTACTCTATCCAATTGTTCCGATTCCCTTTTCAAATCCACTGAAATATTGATAATCTCTCCAATTATCATATATAACGGTTTAACACAACCTTGTAATGGATCTGCACCGTAATCAGTTTCTGTCATTTCTAATGTGAAATTCTCCACATCGGACGCTGATGATGAATTATCCACCAGTTGAAGCAGTTCTTGATATTCAATTGTCTTAAAATGAGTACCATGTTTAATAGATCGACTGGCTAATACATCATGATAAAGGAAATTTAATATTAACCATCTTAATTCATTTGAATGACCAAAATCTCGTATCAATGTCTTTAAACCATAACTCTTAATGATTTGATAAAGCTCTTCAAAGAAAACATACCATTGTTTCACATCTCCAACACAAACTTCTGCAGCCAACAAAATTGTTAAAGTTGTCAACAATACTACAACATCATCTTTATTCAAATTCCCACCTTTCAATTTTGCTCGATATAAACTTATCGCACTCTTGATATAATATGAATATGCCACATTGTCCTTTGAACCTTTCATAAACATTCCTCCCCATCCTATAATGGCAAACAACACAGATTTCTCCACTGAGGCCAATGGAATATAAAAATTCAAAAAATAATTCGACTCCACTGGTGCTATAGACACTGTTGTAGCTACACACGTCCTGTAATAATCCAAGAAATATATAGCCTCGTCATCAAGACCTTTTGTAAGATTACTGCTCGGTGTGTGTAAAAATCTCAAAGATATATTGTTGTTATCTTTTATAATTTGATTTGTATTACTCTTATCTGAACTTTCCACATCATCAACATTGGATTCAATTTTATTTGGATCATATCTGGGATTTAAAATATCTTGCAAGGCTATGAAAAATGATGGTGATTTCACCAATTCATTTGCATTATGACTAAAATCAATCAACGGAGTCAATCCATTATGCTCATTTTTCCCCGGTGACATCACCGTCATTGACAACAGTTCATCATCATTGAATTTTCCCAGTCTGGGTTCCATGTTATGATCTTTATGATCATAATGAACTCCCAATATTGACTGTTTGAGATCTCCATCATTAACTTGTCTCTTTCGATTTCTTCTCTCAGTGCCCGGTATTTTCCAATGACAACTATGTTTTTGCTTTAAACATAATCCACAGACTGGTTTCATTTCATCACATCTTTTCTTCTTCTTTCGACAAGTTAAACAACCAAACCTGGAACGTGAATTCTGTTTCATCTTTGCTTCATTGGAAAGTTCCTCTGAATCGATCTTTGGAGTTGTAATCTCCACTGTTTTGGTCTCTAACGGCGTATCAAAATTAGATGTGGTGAAAGTTGAAAACATCACAACGACAAAATATCTTGATCCTAATATTATGTAATTCAATTCAACTTCACTGTAAAAACCACTGCAGTGATCTTACTAGTTGGACAATGAGAATTTAACTTAAAATGATGTAGATCTCTTTCTAATCGATGAGCGCTTGTGTTATCTGGAAAGAGTTATCGATAGCGGCTGAGTGTTAGACAAGCTTCCATATATTTGGTATATTTGTGCACTACTTTATACCATACTATGTATTTCTATAATATACAGACCCATTCATTCAACATCTTCAACACTTGCATTCTGGATCCAAATCTACCCTACGATAGTAAAGCAAATAACAACACGATTAGTTGAAAAGTCAGAATTCACACTTTTTGCAAAACAGGCTGAATTTTAATTACCGAAGAGAAAGACTCTTGTTTATGTAACTAGGTTTCACTGAAAAGTAAGCTTCTCCTTGCATATTGAACCAACTCAAAGTATCAATGCTTAAACCAATGTCATGCAATGTAAGTCTTCTTAAACGCTAACGGTCATTTACCAAAAACACAACAAGATGCGCATCTTGACGGCATTCATATTGAGAAATTTATTCTATTGCCTCTTCAAAAATAATGCCTTCCAATTTAACAACAACCGGCACAGGATGCATGGATTTTTTACTGAACCACCTTACTAAATGAGAGCGATTTGTATACAGATTATAATTTCAATAAAGTTACATCTCGTGAAAAAAATATATAATACATACTTAATCAGGGCAATGGATATCCATACTCTTTATGCAATTTCTCAATTCTTTCCATTAGCCAATAATCAGGGTAAAAAGAATGAAACTGATTTTTCACACCAATCAGTAATTGCTCACTTGCTGAAATTTCTTTATTTCTGAATAGTGAGACTTCAGAAGTTTGATTATATTCATTCCAAATGTTTATATCATGACATGCACCTATGAATGAGGAACCTCCATTTGCATAAATGTCTAAATCCTCCTGCGGTACATAATTACATTTGGATTTTGATATCCATAATCGTAAATGATCTTGATATTTGTAATTTTCATATTGCTTTGAACTTGTAATATCATAATGAGAATGTGATATCAATTTTAATGCATTACCAGGAACGTTTGCAAGTTTCCCCTCAAAAAGAGTTCTCTTCACGGGTAACAAATCTTGAATGTTGTAAAATTTCCCATCAGCAGAATTTACAAATTCCAGACCATCACTAGCTTGTCCAAACTCCTTGATCATTTCCTCTGGAACAGTGGCTTTACTAAACATCAACCCATTAAGTTCGATATAAACTCCTGTTGTGATATCGATAAACCTAGCATCGACACTATCAGGTGATTTGGAAGGATCATTTAATCTAGCTCTTTCCATGAAATATGGACCAAGATCCAATAAGTATGCACCATGTCCTTCCAATGGGTCATCAACTATTAAGGAAAAATTATAAGTTCCAAGTTTTGCCATATCCTTTGATGGCAACTTGAATTTGACAGTTTGCTCCCACGGCAGAATCATTCCATTGAAACTCCAACTCACCAGAGAGTCTTCATCAAGCCATGACGTGAACCCCAAGTTTGAAGCAAATGATAACCATGCTCGCACTGTATAATGTAATGCAGCTCTATGCCTTTGTTGATCAAGCGATTTTTTGAAAAATCTCCAATCATATTGACCCACGAAATTATCATTTTCTCCCTTGATCATCACATTATGAAAATGTACTCTTCCATCCCTTGCAGCTTGTGAAGCCAGCTTTGATTTTTTGATTTTTTTCATTAGCGTATCAAAATCTTCCAATACAACATCTGCATATTGAGAAGGGGGAGTATTAATATCTCTTAAATCCCTTCCCAACTCTTTTGAAATCAATTCGAAAACAGCAGCAGCAGTTATTGGCAGCGACATGATATGTTCATCTGTCAAACTAATATCCTTGTGAGTGTTTAATCTTGCCTCGATAAAATCTTGTATCATGCCATTATCTTTTAAACTTTTCACACCTTTGGATTTCACGACAAATGCTAACTCGCCAGTGACAAAAATCATCTTCTTAGGAATAGGTGCTACCGTATATAGATATGTTTTAGCTCTCAACAGCAATCTGTACTCGGATTCAAATTGAGTGGCGGCTCTATCAAAATAAAAATTCAATTTATTCGGTGACTTGTCCCTGGCATCAATACAATCTGGCCACTCTGTTCTCACATTCGAACCCAAGACACCAGCCACGAAGCAATTAGGTTTTTCAATGATCAATGGCTCAAGATCTCCCATATCGATCCAATCCATCCAGTGGAAATCAAACATGGGAGGGGTATTATCCGAAGTTTCTCTTGTCTTTTCCAATTTCTGCCTCACAGCATCCAAATATATCAATTGAGTGGCTCTAATGTCAAGATTTCTCTTGATATGTTTATAAGGGGCATTAGGGAGTAATATCGAATCAGCTCGGTATCTGTATTGTTGGAAAATTTCCATTGGCTGTATACCATCATTCAGCTGCTCCGGTATCACATACAGGAGATCCTGTTGAAGATCTAACCTGCTATTATTGTCAAGACCCTTGGATCTCAATCGGAAATACTGATACATCACGAATAATGATATCAGATATGCAATGGTCATGAAAACTTTGTTCTTCATGAGTTGTGAAAGCCTACGCGATCCATATCTTGATCTATGCAAATTCAGCTTCTTTTCAGAGTAACCGTCATAGTCATTCTCCGAATCTCGTTCGGATGCCCTTCTGTGAAACATCCTTGTAATCTCGCGATGAGGAGGGCCTAATTTTACAGATCTGGATCTCCCGATTATTTTTTGTTCGCGATACTTTTTTTTTAAGAAATTTTGGTGTGTTTATTATAACTAATTCGAGAGTTTAATAAGCCATATCCTTGAAACTATTAATGCGACCTTCATTCAACCATTCTTCAGCAACTAATCGCAACCGCACATACCCACTGAATTTCTTCAGCTCAACCAATTTCAACCAGTCAAAACTGACCAGTTTTAACAATTTAGAACCTTGAATTCCATATGTTTGAAGGAATTCTTTACAACAAGCATCCCACCAATTGGCTACCAAGATGTAGTGTACATCCAGGAGCAACTCGGCCTCTGTATTTAGCATTCTAGATAAGAATATCCAACTCTTGGAGATCGGTATCAGATTATCAGTGGAGCCATTACCGATGTTTAATCTCGATATCACACTGTACAACGTGGCAATACCTCCAACTCTTTCATTATATTTCGATTCTTCTTCCCATTTATTGTTCGACCTTCTCCAACCCATTCGTTCTCTACCTTCCTCTGTATCTATGGCACATGTGAATCCTATCAAGAATGGACATTTTTTGTAGAATCTCGCCAAGAGGTAGTATTTCAAATCAGGTAGCACTTGCAATAAATTCAAAGTTAATCCTCCAAGTGGCACCGAATGTTGTGGATTGACAATAACTTCCACTTCTGCTTGCTTGATCAATTCTTTGGCAATATAATTCAAGATGAAATGGTACGATAATTCATGTAACGATCTTGACTCGTTGACTAATAGTAAGATCTCGTTACTTATTTGAAGCAATTTTCCCCTGCTATCTGTCAATTGACCAAATTTGGGATTGATTTTCCTCCTTACCTTATTTGTCAGTTGTTTGAGTTCTTTATTCGCCTGTAATGGTTCAACTATATTTTTTTTGATATCGGCAATGTCCTGTTTGTATTTGAGGAATTCTCTTTGGATTTTCAAATTACTGTGTGTGCCAATCAGATTCAACTTGAGTTTCCTCTCTTCTTCCAGTTTAAGTTTCTCTTCTTCCAGTTTCTTCAATTCCTTTTCCCTTTTCGATCTGGCATCTTCAATCTCTTTCTTCTTCCTCAGCTCTTCTGCTTCTTTCAGTATTCTCTCTTGCTCCAATTTGGCAAGCCTTTCCCTTTCTTCTTCTTCCTCTTTCAATCTTCTTTCCTCTTCTTCTTTCCTTCTTTTTTCTTCTTCTGCTTTCCTTCTAGCCTCTTCCTCTTGTCTGATTCTTTCTTCTTCAACTCTTCTTCTTTCTTCTTCCATTTGTTTGATGATCAGTTCTACTTCAATATCCTGCTTTGCATACTGTTGACCAAGTGATTCAATAATATTTTGTTCATCGATCAACTTCAGATCCTGAAGAGTTTCCGGCTTAACTTCACACTCTTTGATCTTCTCTGTACGTAAAAGGTTCTTCAGCTTTTCCATTGAACTATAATACTTCTCATTCGAAGTTGCTTGGATACTTGTTTGCCCCATCAAAGCAGAGGCCTCTGACACCAGGAGGAACCTCTCTTGTATTTGCAAATCCTCGAGGATATCGTTCAACTTAGTTACCACAAGTTCTGTTGATGTATACGGATCTAATAATGCATTCTCTGTAACTATCGAGGTATTCTTCTCCTCTGAATCTGAAACCTCCAAGGAGGAGTCTGACGAGTACACAGAGTCATAGTCTGAGTCTATATCATCAAGCGAATGCTGGAATGAGACATTCCTATGAGGCACAAATCTCATTTGATGTATTTATTGGTGTTTTGTTTGGTTCTTCTAATTCAAATGATTTTTTCAATTCAATATTTTTTTTTCTTTGGGTTTACAGAACAAATGTTACACAAACTATGAGGCTTCATTAAGACGTAACTAGTACCCGTCATTCAAGGGATTGAATCATCTTACCGGAGATTTAAATATTAGTATTATATTGTATTTTGTTTATTTCAAAAATTGTCTATATAGAACCTTATTTGAGCTATTATTAGGTTTGTTATAACGTAAATCCTCTTCAAAGAGAGTCCCTAATATCATCACTGATTCTTTTTCTTATCAGATGGAGTCTTTTTGGAGAACATTTGCTTCAAGATTCTGACAGCTACCAAGATCATTCTGTAGAACCAGTAAATGTTCAAAACGTCCAAGACAAAGTTACAGAATAAAATGGTGAAGGTGAAGACCACATTGAATCTTGGATCATTCCTGACAATCCAGAAATCATAGGACAAACAGAAGATTTGATACCATCCCCAACATAACCTAGCAAAGAAAAAAACAGTGATCAAGACAATGTTATTCACCAATTGGAAAGTTTCACCGAAAACTCCTGGAAATTTAATTCCGAACCATCTCAAATTCAAGAATGGATTTGACAATTCAAACAATAAGAAAATTGGAGCATAGTAAACAATATATGGATGAGCACCAATGGCGAAGACAATACTCGAAACCAATCCATGGATGAAAAACCCAATACCAGAAAAGAGTAAAGATATTATGGCATCCCATAAAAAGTATGCGGTGGCAAATGACGACAACATACCACCATATGGTGTATAACCAAATACACGTTCATATGGATCATCTGAATATCTCAATGCCGGTATCAATAAAGCGATTATGATGATGGACTGAATCGTTGATACGACATGAATACCGTATTCTCTCAACAAAGTCAAGGATATTTTTCTCTTTGGGAAAATATATGGATATGAGTAAACTGATATAAGATAGATCAAGTGATAAAATAATGTAACACCGATAATTTCATGAATATGGGTTTTCATATTACCAAAAGAGGTGAGGTGAGGAACAACATGTTCCTCAACATAAGGTACAGTCCACCCACTTAAAGGATCCTCTGTTCGATAAGTGACATATGGGATGTCTGAGAAAAACTTCTTGGTAAGTGACATACTGAATACTCTTTACTGCCTCGATCAAATCACTAATGACTGTTCACCAGTTGATAGATGTTCTATTTCTTTCAGGCTCTTTCTCCAACAAAAAATCGTGTTGCGCTGGTCTTTTTAGTAGTGTGTATTTCACCCGATAATGGCCCGATTAGGAAATTGGCATGTGATTTCGATTGAACTCACTTGACGGTAACACCCTCTTTCATTGATGGAGTGGACTAATGAATGTCTGCAACCATTACATTATCAACCGCTTCAGATATCTTTTTGAAGAATGGCTTATTTTTTGGAGAATATAATGGGAATTCTGGACTGAAAAAGAGAATTCTCGAAGTTTGATAGTTCCGAGCATAAGTAAAAGTACTGTGGCTCTGGCCAGAAGCAAAGCTGAATTATTCGATTTAGTATGCTGAAATGCGATTCAATGGAATATATTGATGGATACAGCCCTATAGTTCCACATACAATAGGAAGATTACAATGGAGTACTTTTGTTGAAATAAATGAGTCTTCAGAGACGGTCTCTATATACTTATCTTCCAAAACAATGTTGGTCATTGCGGATGTAATGGAGTTTTATGATGCACTGGCTAAACCTTGAACTATAAATAAATCAAGCATTGGTGGTAGAATACTTAAGACTTTGAAAATCCAAATTATTCCATATCAGGGCTTGACCAAAGGCTCGAACAAAGAAGAAGTAACAGCAACATCATAGTCTCTTCAAAAGAACCGAAAATCATTTCCTTCATGTCAAAAGGTGAAAAGTGGCTAAACTCATTTGATGATAATCAATTTTTATATAGTGTGACTATATTGTCAAGAGTTTAAAAATTACGTTTAGAAGGCTAGCCCTAGCAAATAACTACCAACGATCAGCAAAGCTCGTATAGACGATCATTAGGCTGTATGTTCTATTCCTAAAGAAGAGTTCGTCTACTTTGTTATTTGGGCCCTCGTGGAATGATTGAGTGCAGCACAACAAAAGATCTGGAATTTGTGCAAAATCGAAATAAGTATCACAAATGCATCTCAAAGCTTGTTAATTCTCTTAATGAAAATCAAACATTTTCACGAATTCACTAAAATTTCAATACCAGAAACTGTTATGATATTTAAATATTGAGAGATTTACAAATGAACTAGCACCTAGGAACACTTGAATCTTTTTTGGGAACTTGAAAAGAAAATGATCTTCAATTTATCTGCGAGACTAGAAAATTATTGCAGAAATTTCATACCAGTTGCCTATTGTCCCCCAATGATATACGGCAGGTGGATGTGCGTCGTTTACATTCGAAATGTAACATTTCCACAAATCAAAATGTCTGAGAAGTTTAATCAAACAATAGTGCTTTTGCTTATCTGCGCATGTAACTTTTCGAGAACCCACAAATAGAGGAAACCATACATATTACCAATTGGTACAAGACATAAGCACCTGTTCAACAATCATGGAGGTTATCTCCTTTCATAATTTTCGACACTAAAGTCTTTTTGTTGATTAGTCTATTTCAAATACCATTTAAGCTCACCTAGACAGTACTATTTACCTTTTTGTTCTACTTCTTTCTTTTTTTAGCCGAATCAGGCAGTACGGGACGAAGTTCCCATCTCATTGGAAAGCTTAATGAATGAGTCAAGTTCATCTTTATATATGTATCTATAAGTTGATGCTATGAGATTGGAAGCGAATGCTATATAGACGTCCCGTACCTTTTCATTTTCAAGTTATAACGCACAACTCGAACCATGTAATTGTTTGAATCCAACATAAATGTAGAAGAGTATGCTCTCAGAGAGTATTTCTTCGCAGAAATGCGGTACTAAACAGAATTGTCTGACCCCATATACTTCAAGGGGAAAAATGAAAACAACCCACATCATTATGGCTCGAATCATTCTCAAGTAGTAAGAGCTGGACTAGATTCACAGTGAATGAAATCCCTGTACTGGCAGATCTTGCTAATAGAATAAAGTGTTGCATAAGTATTGCGTCTTTGAGATGTTCGTATATCGAAGTTAACCTCTCGCGATGTCATCCAGGGAGAACTTTCAATCCCATATATAAACTCCAGTTTCCCTTTATTATGTTATTCTGAAGGAGCATAACCGGCATAGGTAATAACAATCATGAAGTATTTTGCACCAACTCTTTCACTCTCGCTTTTGACTTTAATTCCATCAGTGTTGGGTGCAACTAGTACATCATCTGTTCCATGGACAGGTACGTTCACCTCCACCAGCAGTGTAACAGGTACCAATGGTGACGTTGAAGTATATGTCGCAACTCCTGTACCATCACCAACTACCACCATTACCACAGAGGAAGAATGGACGGGTACTTTCTTAACAACCACGACTTATACAGAAACTAATGGTGTGGAAGTCGTTGCCATTGGAACTCCAGAAGAGACACCAACCACTACTCTCACTACAACTGAGGTGTGGACTGGTACCGTTACACTCACAGAGACCTTTTATTCAGATGATTCTGAAGAAGTGTATGTCATCACTCCAGTTGAATCACCAACCACCACTGTCACGATTATTCAAGCTTGGACCGGTGTCTCAACAAGCACAGATACTTACACAGATACTGATGGAACTGTTGATATCTATATTTTGACGCCAGTGCCATCACCAACAACGACCATAACCACAACTGAAGATTGGACTGGAACCTATTTGACAACTGATGATTATGTTGGAACTGATGGAACTGAAGAAATTTTCATCTTGACCCCATTACCATCTCCAACTTCAACTTACACCACCACTGAAGAATGGACTGGAACTTACACTAGTACAGACACATATACTGGAACAGATAGCCTCGAAGGCTTATACGTTTTGGTTCCATTTGCGTCGACTTCAAGTTCAGCTTCTTCATCGGCTGCTTCATCCAGCGCTTCATCGAGCACAGCACCAACCGTGGGACTTTCCGCAAGCTCGTCTGCAAGTGCAGCAGCTTCATCAAGTGTTGCATCAAGTTCTTCTGCAACTTCTTCGAGTTCCCCAAGTTCTTCAATTGAAGCCGCCTCTTCCAGCGTTGTTGCTTCTTCAAGCTCTGCCGCTGGCTCATCAACTCTTCCAAGCTCTTCTTCGACTGGTACCATTATTGCAGTCAGCTCTTCCGTTGTTTCAAGCTCAGTTGCCTCTTCGAGTTCAATCGCTTCTTCGAGTATTGGAATTTCTTCAAGCGCCTCAAGTAGTGTCGCTCCATCTTCTGACTCTTCTGCTAGCTTTGCCAGTTTTTACACAAGTTCCGGTGCATCAGGCAGTTCTGTTATCTTATCCAGTTTCTATACAAGTTCCAGTACATCAGAGAGTTCCGCTGCATTTGATACATCATCGGAGTCTTCCGAATCCATTGCCACTTCTTCCGTTTCCTCCCCAAGCTCTGGAAGTGCAGAAATTGGTGTTTCAACACAGTCATTAATAGGAACTGTCACTACCACAGTTCCATGCACAACTGGCTCTGGTACTACTTACACCACTACAGGTGCTGCAGGTGGTGTCACTGTTGTCGTTGAATCTTCCGTTATAACTGTCACAACCACAGTTCCGTGCACAACTGGCTCTGGTACTACTTACACCACTACAGGTGCTGCTGGTGGTGTCACTGTTGTCATTGAATCTTCTGTTATTACTGTCACAACCACAATTCCATGTACAACTGGCCCTGGTACTACTTACACTTCAACTGCTTCCAACGGTGGAGTCACAGTTGTTATCCAAACACCAACTTCTTCTGTTATTGAAACACAAAAAACTACTTTAACTACAACTGTTCCAAATAGTGGTACTCTGGTCACAACTTCAACATCAACTGCTTCAAATGGAAACGTGATAGTAGCTGTTGGCACCCCAAGTGGATCCTCTTCAACTGGTTCAAGTTCCACTGCAGCACCAGTAAGTGCTTTCGAAGGTAGTGCACATTTACTGGCATCATGGTCATTTGGACTCATCGGTCCATTATTCATGATCCTAGTTATCTAATAGAGACTAGCTGATTTTTCCACATCTTCTTTCTTTGAAGAAACTTCTTCAACCAAAATGTTATTTCTCCATTTGTGTCTTATTTTCTTCTTCTTCTTCTTCTTCTTCTCCTCCTCCTCCTCTTCCTCCTCCTCCTTTTCGATTATTAAGTTTCTTCAATTTCTTATTCTACCATGCACACCTTATTTGTTTTTATCAATTTTCTCATATGCTACAGTATTGCCGAGCTTTCCAAAACGGATATTTGATGTTGAAATCAATTGGGTAAGATTACAGCTTCAATTTTGCATTCTTAACTTTTCAAATAATTCTTTCAACAAATAATTTATATAGTTCAATTCTTCACGTTTCAACATAATATACAATCTTTTAATATGTGACTTGTGTTGATTTGCATAGATTTAAAATCGTTAATACTACCGGCTTGGAAGGTAGGGTTTGCTGTGATCGTCTTCTTTTCTTCAAGGGGTAAAACATTATATATTAGTTTTGTCTGAAAGTTAAATAAAACATAAACAAGAAAAAGGTAACTACTTTTCGCCAAATTCCTTCTTAATCGGTGCATGCATCATTGAAAAGATGAAGTCACCTATAACCTTGTGATAGTCTATCAAAGCTTCCCTTGGAGACCGATAGTAGTCTCATTTGTCTATAATTTTAAACTGTATTGTAGGGTGTACATATGTGTAAGCCAATTTACACTACTTTCCACTCAAAATCCTCAGAGAGCCCCAGTTTTTTACATTTTTCACTCGACAAAAAAAATTTTAGACAAAACACAAAGAGTTTGATCGATTAAGAACCATCAACAAGAAGACTATAACGATAATGATACATGAGAGAGCAGCTTTTTGTGGAATTCGTCTCTTCTCCTCCACTTCTAGTGCAATGAGAGTTGGATGTGCTATGAAGCAACCAGTTCATCACAGGGTAAAAATTGTAAAACGTTTATTATCGCCAAAATACCCAGAGTTGAAACTTTCACCATTGGATATAAGAAGTCCCAAATTCAAGCCAACTACAACGCATCAGGATAGAGTAGAGGATCATTACAAGACCACTTTACAATCGGACTTATTGCTCATCAACTACGAACACAATCAACAAGATGTTGCCGGTAACCCACGTAGAAAATGGGATAACACTTCACCATTCCATATCAATCGTCCAGATAGAAAACCAGTTGGTGCTAGAGTCCCAACTCCAAAGATTAAAGCCAGGTCATTCAAAAATATTCCAAAATTGGAAAGAATAACCATTTCATCATATGTCAAGGAAGCCAGTAAGGATTCCGGTTTGGCTATATCTGCTGCTTTACAATTACAACAAATCACCGGTGTCAAAGCCACCACTATATATTCCAAGACAAACGTTCCAGTATGGGGTGTGAGATTAGGTATGGCTATGGGTGCTAAAGTTGAATTGAAAGGTAGAGAAATGCATCAATTTTTAACCACATTGACAGAATTAGTGTTACCAAGAATAAGAGAATTCGAAGGTGTTTCCAATAGAAGTGGTGATAGACAGGGAAATGTCTCATTTGGTTTAGATCACTTTGATATGAAATTGTTTCCTGAATTGGAGGCAAATTTGGATCTTTGGCCAAAAAATTTTGGTGTTAGAGTTATATTCCATACTTCTGCTCAAACTGATCCTGAAGCTAGAATTTGCTTAAGTGGTTATAATCTCCCGTTCACAGGTACAGAGAGAATTCCAAAAAATTTATTGTAAATAGCCGATGTAAATAATAACATTAATTCTTTATAAAATTCAATTTTTTTCAAGTTCTAAACAGTTATAACCTTATCCGTTTGTCTCTTCTTAGCAACAGCAGCCACTCTATCACCTAAGGACAACAGTAAACCTTGTCCCTTGGATCTTATTCTCACATGACCTATAATTGGACCATCAGTTTTCTTTTCAATACATAAATTGGCCAAAGCATCTTCACCAAAACTAGATTTAGAGTACAAATTAGCACTTAAAAATTGACACTCTTCACCAATGACTGCTCCAGGGGTCAAACAATTCATATTCGTCTCTTTCAAAAGAGAATCTAAATAGTCTTTTAGTGTTGGTAATGTTGATTTGACAGTGATTTTATTTTCCCATTCAAATTCATTCCACATTTTTCTAAATTGATTTTCCTTACAAGTTGCAGGTTTGATATAATCCATGATATCGACATGAATATCATTCAAAATAACAATTGTGATTTCGTCCGAATGTTGACCATCATAAACAATGTTACCAAATATGACACCAGTGTCTGCTGATGTAACTTTTATAGTACATGACACTTTAAAGAAACCATGTGGACCAACATTTGAAGAAGATGGTCTATCAACAACTTTCAAATCACCCAAAGTTGAAAATTCCACCGACATATTACGCAATGTATCTGTAGTCTGGTTAACAATTAAAACTTCCAAGACAACATCAAATTGATGAACTTTGACGTATGCTTCAGCGTAAACTGGATCAGAAAATCCTGTCAATTGAACGATGTGATTTAATCTCGATGATAAATCTTCCTTTCTGGTAGCACTGAGCTTATTGGAGTCAATTTCATCATCTACAATGTCTTTAATCGTTTCCTTTGTGAATTGTCTAAAAACGATTGAATCGTCAACTTTTTCAGCTTTTGCCTGTAATAAGGCAGCATCTTTTTTGGCCTTTTTGTTGTCCTCCAAGGCTAATTGGTGTTTGAAAGCCTTCTTCGTATCTTCCAAGAATGCAATCTCTACGGATTTGATATCTGAACCTGGTTGATCTTCTGCTAAAAACTTGATACAACTCAAAATTCTATCACTGGAATCTTCATCAATTTTTTGCTTGGCGAATGAGCTTTCTCCAACTCTTAATATGGAAACCATTATCAACATGGCTTCAGCTTTCAATGCATTTAAAGTTGCAACTTTTGATTCTGATAAGGTAGCGTTCAATCTCAAAATCAATTTAACTAAAGTTGATGCCAAGACTGCACCAAGATAGAAATCACCTTCTAATAATAATGCTCTCAAAGGAGGTCTGTTAGCTTTGATAGTTTCCTTCTCCTTTTCTGAAATCTCTGGAGTAGTTAAGGCATTCTCAGTGGCATAAGTACCATCTGGTAAAACAACAGGTTTATGACTGCCATTTTGATGTTCTGCCTCAGATGATTGTTCAGGTTCCTGTAACAACTTTCTTTCGGATGCGACAATTGGGATTTCCCCGATTGCACCTCTTATATGATTCCAAACTGATAAAATGTCAGATTCGCTAACTGCATATTCCCCAAGAATCCATAAAGATCCTCTATAAACTTTCCCACTTTTCACAGTTGTCAATGGTGTCAACAATTTAGAGATGATGACAGTACGCAATTCTGGGAATTTCTCAACAACTTCCTTGACAAAGCTAATGACATCAACGGCAGCAGCTGTATTCAATTCTGGGATAAAACCAAGTAATAATTCAACAACACTTGCAGCAACTTCCCCAAATTGGATAGCACAAGAGTGAATGGCAGTAATCAATAATTGACGATACTCAACAGCTTTATCATCATTGGATCTTGAGACTTTTTGCAATTCTTTCTTCAATAATTTGACAACATCTTCAACGTTTCTACTTGAAATCAATTCCAAAGTAATATCAATAACCTTTCTACGAACTTCAAGACTTGGGGTTGATAAGATTCTTAATATATCCAAGGCGATATCTTCGGAAATAAATCCAAATGTGGAATGTAATTCCAAAACTCTTTCCAATGTGATCAACTTGACAGTGTTATCAGGTTCTTTGATAGCCAAGTCAATAAATTTGGAAGCTGAAGCAACAACAGCTGTCTGAGAAGTCGATAATATAGTCAATGTGGTGGCTGCTTCATAAACAACTGTATTTGTTGTGGATTCCAATAAATCGGAAACTATACTCAAATAGTGATTTGTCAAATCAGTATTTTGGGCAGCATCTTTTCTGATAAATTCAATGAAAGCCAATTGGACCAATGGATCAAGAGATGTGATCACTTGTAAATTTTCTTGAATATAACGTAAAGCAGCCTCTCTATCTAATAATCCAAGACAGGTGAATGCATTTCTCTTACAAGCTGAATCTGTTTCAACAGCCAAGAAATCAACAAGTAATTCAGCAGCATCTGGCAACAAATGATCTGAAACTTGATGAATTGAAAAAATAGCAAATGCTGCATTCTTACGAACATAAGCATGACGATGTTCAAGACACAATCTTGCCGATGGGACTAAAGGTTCTAATAACTCTGGTTCCTTTAATTTAGACAAGAAACGTAAAGTATTACCTCTTATGAACTCATTTGGATGTTGTAAATCACGTTGAATTGCATTACAGACTAAAATCATCTCTTGTTTCAATTTCCCGTCTGTATCCAACTTTGGACAGATCTCCCAATAGAAATACAAGAGTTTTTTCAATTCTTTGTTTCTTGAAGGCATGATATAACGAATGATATGCATCAATAAATCAGGCATCGGGTCCCCATTTATCATGGTGACTAAGATTCTTCTCATGCCATCTATTTTGTCTTCATCTTTTCCCTTCTCTAATAAATTTCTGAACTCTTGCACAGAAGTTTTCGTCAATGCATTTGTCTGTAAAATTACGTTAGTACTCGAAAATTTGAAATCTCACACGTGAACTAATACTTACATCATTAACAATTGTATACGTTGCGTCTGACATCCTTAAATCAATGGTTCTAGTGGTGTTAGTATGTGTTGCTTCTAAAACGATTTAAACTCATGAATCAAATCAATAACATGGACGAACACGTATTTGAGATCCTGCGAAATTTACAGATATATACTCAAAATTGCAGCTCCTTGACTGCACCAATGAGAAGTCCTGTCCAATTACAAAATTTTCAGAAACCACTTACACTCAAATCAAATGATAGGATTGCCAATGTGGGATGATAACAATTGATATCAATATTAATTGGATACTTGTTACGTTCTTCCTCTCAAGAGTAAAAAAAAAACAACAAAATTGTTGTCAACTTTTTTCTCGTTTTTTTCCCTTGATAATTACCCATTATGGAAGTCGGGAAGGGGAGTCTCTGAGATACAAGGGGAGGAAGGGTGTGAAGAGCAGACTCTTTAAAAGCCATTGTCATTCATCTCCACCAATGGCAAGAAGGCATAATGGCTTTCAAAATTTGTGTTTTACAAGAAGCTGTCTCTGAAATCTTCTATGCAGAATTATCGCGTTATAGAACATATATACATATCAATCACTGTCATCATTATCTGGATTTGCAATAAACAATCTCATTTTACCAGTACCAGCAGCACCGGGCAGATAACTTTTCACACTTGTAGACCTATTCAATTCACTGATATCATCCAATTTGGGAGAAGCCAAGTATTGGGCAGCTCTGTAATCCTCCTGCATGTAATCATCAAAGTCCAATTCATCATTCATCGAGTATGGTCTCCTATGCTGGCTATTACTGCTTGTACCAGAATAAACCGAGTTGTTTTTGGAATGTACCAATTGTAGTTCATTTGATGTTCTTCCAGGTGGGATCATAGAGCCTAGTTGGGTGTGAGCAAGACTACTCGAGGTAGTTGGAGTAGAACTAGAAGCCTGTGCGGCAGCCAAGTTTGCCTTTTCAATTTCCTCGTCATCCACCTCACTGGCCAAAAGCCTTGGTTTCAAATTACCATGTTTGATATCTGCACTGGACAAAACTCCCTTTTTGAAAAGAGACATTGTGGTCTTGGAGTACTTTGTCGACAATTGCATTCGATTTCTTCCATTTCTAACCTTATCTGATTGGGCTCTAATAGCAACAGGTAAAGGCCATTTTGGTGGACCCACCATACTATACGAAGTACCGGCTGTCCTTCTCAACATCATAACATATGCTGATTTTTCTCCTTCACCTGGGTGAAGACCTCTTGGTTCTGATGATATAGGTTCTAACTTTGGAACAGCCAGAGACTCCAGCTGTTTTATAATGGAAGGTTGTCCCTCAACGGTAATACTAGTATTCTCCACAAATACAGGTTGTTGTTCTTGATTCACTGAAAGAGATCTACCAGTTCTTCCAGAAACTGGGAACTCTGGTGGTGGTCTTCTTCTTGGTGGTTTTTTCTTCAAAGGAGCAGCCGATGTTGACAGAGATGACAAGTGAGGGTGTGTGGCACCTGGAGAAGTTGCTGGATAAGCTGCACTGCTCGTACGATCTGAATGTGAAACAGGCACCACTGAGGCCTCCTCTCTTCTGTCATACATGTTGGATAATCCTTCATTCATACTAATAGAAGGGGATTGCTTATCAACAACAGTGGGAGTATCTGGTATTTGTAATGTGTTGGATTGTTGCTGTTGCAGAAGCCTTTCATTTTCTTTATTGATATAATCATTTATATCTAAATCTCCAAAGTATGAATCTCTCTTGTTGACAACATCTTTCAAGTCTGCATTTTGTTTGACAACTTCCGAGTCGGATTCAGATTCAGCATCAGGTTCTGACACGTTATTAGTTATTATCATTCTTCTAGGTTGACTATCTTCGCTGTATTCGAATGGTGAATAAAACGGCGATCTTGCAGTGAATCTCAATTCCTCTTCCTCCGATCCTTGCTCTCCTGTTTCTGATGAAGATTCTTGAAATCTCGAAGAAATATTTTGATCAATAGATCTAGTATCCGCAGAAATTTGTACAGAGGGAGGTTTCAAAGAAGACGAATTATCATCAGATAGCGACTGTTGACCATTGTGGATAGGTGATGAGTTGGCATATGAATATGGGGATAAAGTTTGTTGGTTATTGTAAAAATCCTCCTGTTGATCAATGTAACGAGTATGTAAATCTTCATTATCACCAGTATCATAATCACGGCCCTCATAGTCAACTTCACTTTCACGGTCATCTCTTTCGAGTGACAATTCAGATCCATGACCGTTAATTGCATCCATAGAAAATTTATTATTCAATGTATGTGCTGGAAGAGTATCATATGGATCAGGGGTGGGATCAGCGCTTGATAAATCAACACTCATGTCAGCAACTCTAGAGTTCAGTCTTTCATCATCATATGAAGGTGATGGTGAACCACTTGGGGTTCTATTGACAACTTTGAACTGGTGTAGGCTTTGTTCCTCATCTGACTCTTCTTCTTGTTCAGATTCTTCTTCCTCGGATGAAATTTTACGAGAAACAGGTTTTTGTTCACCATTTTCGGCATCGTAAAACTCATCATCAGTAGTTGGTTCTATTTGAAGTTCTGAACCAAAATTTTGTTGACGTATATTGGATGGTGAACCGATTACGGACAAGTCATGAAATACTTCTTGTTCCTTTCGGTCAGATTCATTTTGCACAATAGAGCTCAAATTTGTCATTGCAGAATCCTTTGGTATCAGCGAGCGTGCTGTATTATTTGGTGTCCAACGTGGATAAATCATATCCTCATCATCATCTTCGTGTTCAAGTTCAGACACAGAATCGGTATCAACCTTTGTTTCCTGAGCTGAGCTTTCTTGATGTGACACCTTCGGATCTAATGAAGCATGTCTACTATGTTTTAAATGATGATCCACTTTTTTGTTTAAAATTGTACTTTGACTCAATAAATCTTCAATTTTTCTAATCTCTTCATCAAAATTTCCAGCTGGTGAACTTTGTCGTCCAACCACAGTGTCTGATGTCGAGTCTGGCACTTGTGGGACCAAATTGAAATTACTATTTGATCTCAAGTTGTTTTTAGTGGTGGCTGTTAGTGGAGAATAAGGTGAATATACACTTGAAGGCACTGGCGAGATCCCAGTAGCGGAGCTTAGATTGAAATCAGATACATCTCCTTCGATACTCGTGATTAATTTGTTCAAATCTGGTTTCTCCTGAACATCTTTTGGTGTCACTGCGGGCACTTTCTCCTCTTGAATTTCAGCTGGTGATTGTACGACTTTCTTGGGAATAATAGGTGGTGGTGGCTTCCTTACTAACGTCCGCCTCAGTGTTACCCCTGGAGAATTGCTCCTTTGCAGAGTTATATCGGATTGTAGTGATTTCACAGGGTCTAATCTTGGTGAAGGTTTAGTTGACGAAGATTCAACCGATATTAGTGGGAGTTGTTGTGGTTGTTGTTTCTTCTCTTGGTGTATCACCCGTGATGATTGATTGCGATTCTGTGGGAGTCCTGGAATATCACCATGGGTACTTTTCGAAATAGCTTTGGGTTGTGAAATATCCTTTGCACTAATGATGTCATTGTCCTTTGGTAATATGATAGTTCTATGTTTGCCATTCACCGGAGCAGATTTGGTCTTATAATTGGACGAGTTCAAAGTGGAAGATCCAAAGCCAAATGGGTTGTACAACACGGACTTCCTCTTATCCTTTGAGCTCATATTAATCTCTATAAACACTTGAATGGAGACCTTTGACACTAAAAACACAAATGTTTCAAACTTTTTTTTACCTTTTTTGTTTATTTCTCATTAGACAAAATAACTCAGAGACATTTACAAGTCTTTGTCTGTACAATGTGTGGGTTCAATTGGATCGTACAGATAAATTCTAGAAGCCATATCGACCGGTTTCTGATATGATTGGCTTTTCAAAGACGTTTCAAGTTACTGTTGGCCTTATCTCAATTGATGTTTGTTTCAATTGTTGTTGTGTAATTTCAATTGCGATCGTATGTACCTTATGGAAACAGAAAAACGTCTCCACAGAGTGGAATTTTACGTGTTGTTGATAACATGTTTGTCAAGTCTTTAGTGAACTTGTTAGAACTCTATTGAGTGAAATCAGTCCTCAACATAGTGCAGATTTTAATTGATCACTGTCGATAAGAGCATATTGATCAGGACATAGTACTCTTTTGGCACCTTCTGTTGTCTGAATTTTTGCCGTATGTCGACTCGGTAACCTCACACAATCTACATAGTCTAAATGGTTCACACTGGGATAACTCATCGGTGGTGTTCCTCTTGTAAGATCCCCATCTCTCTGTCTCTTGACCAGCAATTACCCTACTCAAACCTCTTTTTTCTCTCGCAGAGGAAAAAAAAAATTTTATTAAAAGAGAAAAGAATTTTTCACTTTGTAAACTCTTCAAGGTGATAGCATAACATACATCATACATATATCAATATAACCATAATGGCTAAGAAGGAAAAATCATCAAGCTCTTCCAAGGTAGAAGAAGTAGACAACTATGAGAAAAGATTACCAGCTCTTTTACCATTTGCCAAACCTTTAGCTACAAAGAAGTTGAATAAAAAAGTTTTAAAGACAGTAAAGAAAGCATCAAAGGCTAAACATGTGAAAAGAGGTGTTAAGGAAGTTTGTAAGGCATTGAGAAAGGGAGAAAAGGGATTAGTCATTATCGCTGGAGACATTTCCCCTCCAGATGTTATTTCTCATATCCCAGTATTCTGTGAAGAGAAGAAAGTTCCATACGTTTTTGTACCTTCAAAGGAAGATTTAGGATCTGCTGGTGCTACAAAGAGACCAACTTCATGTGTTATGATCGTACCAAATGGAGGTAAGGGTAAAAAGGGAGATTCAAAATCAGCTGAAGAATATAGAGAAAGTTTTGATGAGATTGCTAAGGAGATTCCAGCTTTATAAGAACAAATTTTCTTTTGAAATCAGATAGGAAGTAGATATAAATATATATATTGGGGTCATGTGTAATTAATTGCTTTGTTTTTGTATAATTTTGTGTTTTGTTTTATAAAAGTGATAGGTCTATTTCAAAATTACAATTTAAATGATAAATTATGCATTATATATGATAAAACTAACAGTTGTATGGCAACAAGGAACTTCACAGAGAGGCTAATTCACTTTTAACCCATCCTTCTAAACCTCCTTTAATGATGATATCTTGTAAATTAGTACCTAATTCACCAACTTTTTCTTTTAAAACGACATCACCATCAACACCCTCGGTGACGGTAACAGTTGCCTTTCTAACGTCATAATTCAAGAACCAACCTGTTCTTCTAGTCAATTCCTTTGGAGAATCCTGGTATCTTTCTCTGAGCAAGTTGATCAATTTTGGAATCTCTAAAGTTAACAAGGCATTGTTTATAGAATTTCTTGAGAAAATATTACCGAATGATCCAGCAACTACCAATTTCATATCTCTTGCCAATATTGCCGTGGCTGCTTGCTCCCTTGATGAACCAGTACCAAAATTATAACCAGAGATGATGATATCACCTGCTTTAGTCTTGGAACCAAATTCTGAATCATAATTCTCCATACAAACTTCAGCCATTTTTTCTCTTGGAACGTCATCTTGATATGTGTATTTCCCTGGATATATACCATCGGTGTTAATGTTATCAGCGTCACACAAGACAAGTTCCCCCTGTATGCTTTCTGGGAATCCATCCAAGACTTCAACTGTAGAAGTAGCCTGGGTACTTTCATCAACAGAAGGCTTTTCATGAACAATGACTTCCTTAATCAATTCTCTTGTTGGCTCCACCGGTTTACCTAGCACTTCCTCTGGACCTGCAATTTTACCCATGACCGCTGATGCGGCAACAACTTCAGGTGAAGCCAAGAATGCCAATGCATCTTTACTTCCCATTCTACCTTTGAAATTTCTATTAGTGGCACTTATACCAATTTCACCAGGTTCTAATAATCCCGCACCTAAACCGATACAAGGACCACAACCGGCAGGTAATGGAATACAACCTGCATCGATAAGTGTTTGCCAAGCACCAATGGATTCAGCATCTTTTTGAACCAAATTGGATGCAGCGGCAATATAAAATTCAACACCTGGAGCAACTTTATTACCGGCAACTATATCAGCTGCAGCTTTTATATCACTCAATCTGGAATTTGTACATGATACCAAATATGCCTTGTTGATTTTCATATTCTTGGCTGATAATTCTGACAATGGATTTGAAATCTTGACAGAATTAGGACCTGAAATATGAGGTGACAATGAACTTAAATCGATCTTAAGAGTCTTTGCATAATAAGCATCTTCATCTGCAACTTGTGCCTCTGTAATCAACTTACCAATGGTTGTTTCATTAATCCTTGGATGGTTTGGACCAACTCTTTGTAATCTCTCTTTATACCAATTGATCAAGGTGGTATCCACTGGGAAAACACCTGATAAAGCACCCCATTCAGTGGTCATATTAGCAATTGTCAATCTGTAATCGACTGGAATCTTTTCCAAGCTATCACCGACAAATTCAATAGCATGATTTAATACCTCGTCGTTATTGAAAATACCACAAAGAGATACAATAACATCCTTACCAGTAACACCTTTAGGTAATTCTCCAATCAACTCCACCTTGGCAACAGGTGGAATTTGCCACCAAGTTTGACCAGTAGCCCAAATGGCAGCGGCATCTGTCCTTACTATTGGTGTTCCCAAAGAACCTATACCTCCATATGTATTTGAATGGGAATCAGAAGCCACTGTCAAATTTAATGGAAAAGCATAACCTTCTTCAATCATGATTTGATGGCCTATACCACGACCTGCTGGATAGAAATCAATACCTTGCTCCTTGGCAAATTTTTGAATGTTTTGATATTTTCTAACGTTGGCTTCTGTTTTGTTTTGAACGTCATGATCTAAAGTGTTCACTATTTGTCTGTTATCCTTAACTTTTGACAGACCCAACTTCATAAATTTCGTGGCAACGGGCCATGAATTGTCATGAGACATGACATGAGCTGGTTTAATAGTAACATAGTCTCCACTTTGTACCACTTTACCCTCTGGTAAACCTACAGCATATTTTTGTATGATTTTTTCAGTCAAATTTTGACCTGCAAACAACACCGAAGTGGTTGATAATTGTCTTTTAAAAGGACTGACTTGTCTTCTGATACTAGCTAACATCACACCCAGTCTTTTTGTCAATAATTGCAATCAGATATTATTAGTTGTTTTGTGCGATGAATCAGTTTTCCCACACCTTTTTCCATATTTTTGCCAAAATGCAAAAAGATTTCGACGGCCCGATTACAGGACGCATCTCCCACTACTTAAGACTGAGCCAATCATATGAGATAATTATGTCATCTGAAGGAATTTAACACATTTCAACTTTAGCATCAGAATATTGGGATTTGATATGAGTGTGCCAACAAAGGTTAGTCAATCAATACACAGAAGGAGTGGTTGATATATCTCAGAGATTATCATCGTTCCTTCATCTATGTGCATTAGTGATAACAAACTATATACAAACTAAAACATGCAGCTTATTACAGCCAGTTATATTTCATTATATCACAAAGTGATGATATCGATCTACTTTCAATAAAGCACCAAGCTTGAGATATTCTTATCTGATCTACTTGTACTAGTACTACTTGTATATACCATTACTACTACTACTGCAATCAATCAGTAACTTGGTAATAGTGTCCACTACCTCATCACTGTGAAAAATTTTTTTTTTTTCTGAAATTTTTTTAAAATTGATAAAGAACCAGAATAGAGTGAGAAGATATATCATTATATATACACAACACAATCAAGATCATGTCACAAGAAAAGAAGCTGCAGTTCAAACCAGTCACAGTAGAGAAACCAATACCAGTGGAATACGACTTGGGAAACTTGGCCCTGTTTGATCCTAATCCATTGGATCCTCTGCAATTTGCCAGTGAAGAGATGCTGAATAAATATTTAAATCAAGTCACAAGAGATAACACCCAATTGATAATCAACCAAATATTGTCGTTACCAGTAAGGACCACAACGGAATCAAATGCCTCTGAAGGAGGAGCCTCAGCTAGCATCACATTGGTACAATTACCTCATCCAACAACACTTTTACCAAGAGAAAAGGCTATACCAAAGGCTAAACCACCAACTAGATGGGAACAATTTGCTGCCAAGAAAGGTATCAAGAAGAAGGGTAAAGAAGCCAAGATGGTTTATGATGAAGATACTAAAGAGTGGGTACCAAAATGGGGTTACGGTGGTAAAAATAAGAAACTTGATGATCAATGGTTGGTGGAAGTTGAAGATGATGTTAAGAAACCTGAAAATGAATTGATTGATCCAAGAAGTTTGAACAGACTGGAGAGAAAGAAATTGATAAAGAAAAATGAATTGCAACACAAGAGAAATTTGAAAAAAGCTGAAGGACATTAAGTTTTTCTACTAAATATTCACATTCGTATACTGTATATTAAAATGATTCCATCGTGGGAAATTTCCTGCTACAAATAAGCATACACACATACACACACAATTAAATATCTGATCTATATCTTTTAAATCAACCTTTTTTCCCACATCTATCTTGAAGAGAAGTGATTTGAAAAAATTGAAAAATAAAAATCAAGAGAAAAAATCTTGTTTGATGTCAAAATAACCACTAGTCATCACAACATGACGATAAATAAAACAGGTCTCACCATCATTGACCAAGATTTGGAACATTCCTCCTTCACCATCAGATCAGAGTCTTCCAAAAACCTTCGTAAAGTGAAGATTTTAGGAACAGGTGGGACCATTGCATCTAAAGGAGTCTCATCATCACAAACTGCTGGTTATAAAGTTGATTTAACCATTGATGAATTACTTGAGTCTATACCTGACATATCTGAATCCGTTGACCTTGAATATGAACAAGTGATGAACATAGATTCCAAAGAAATGGATCAAAAACATTTGACCAAATTATACAAATCCATTTTAAAATGTATCGAAAATGGTGTCGATGGGATCGTCATCACACATGGAACTGACACAATGGAAGAGACTGCATTTTTCTTACAATGTAGTATTGAAACCGATATCCCAATAGTCTTGTCCGGTAGTATGAGACCTTCCACGGCAATTAGTGCCGATGGACCGATGAATTTGTATCAACTGATCTGTATAGCCGCCCATGAAACTAGTCGTGGTAGAGGTGTACTTGTCTCATTAAACGATCAAGTTAGTTCAGGTTTCTACATCACAAAGGCAAATGCTAATACGTTGGATTCTTTCAATGGTAGACAAGGTTATTTGGGGAATTTTGTAAACAATGAGATTCATTATTATTATCCACCAGTTAAAGCTACTGGATTAACCACTTTCGAATTGGATTTAACTAAAGATTTGAATGATGAAGTGGCAATAGTATATGCCCATCAGGGTCTCAACGAGAACATTTTCCAGATCTTGATTGAAAATTTGAAATTAAAAGGTTTAGTTATTGCCACTATGGGAGCTGGTTCATTAAATTCTGTCACATTGGCTGAATTAATGAAAATATGGCATCAATACCATATACCAATAGTATTCTCTAAAAGATCTATGGATGGTATGGTACCAAAACTGAATATTCCAAATGAAGGATGTATCGCAAGTGGTTATTTGAACCCACAAAAGCTGAGAATATTGTTACAATTGTGTTTGAACAGTGGTATGGATTTCGAGCAAATTAGAGTCACATTTGGGGCCGTCTATGGTGGATAGATATAGTTATAAATATAAAACATGTCATAGTCTTTATAGAATCAACTAGCAAAATAAAAGAGACAAAAAAATTTAAAAAAAAGTAGCACAAATATTAATTATTGCTAAACCATTAAGGAGGCGAGAGAATACAGATAGATATGTTTTCAAGTTTGATTAAGCCGACAAGGTTATCGTCTCTTTATCGATGCCGGAGGTTTCAGTCAGTGATGACTCTGACTCCACCATTGACCAATGAAAGTGCTACTGACGCAGCTTTGAAGAACGATACAGAGATTGGTGAAGATGATGATACAGCCAATACCGGTGTTATTAAAAGAGAGAAACAAGAATCATTGTTGTATTTTGATCATATAATTCCATATACGGTGTCTAAATGGGATCAATATTTGTCAATGTTGGTGTTCCCAACTTCTGAAAAGGCGATTAAGAGTAAAATTTTTGAATTGGTTGGCAATGGGGAACAAGAAAAATATACAATTACATCTATACAACCAATGAAAAGGGATGGAGGTGCATTTGTCAAATTTCAAATTCCATGGAATGAGTCTGTGCAAGAATTTAATAAACAATTGTTGAAAAATGTCAATTCTCTGCAAAGAAGTGGGATCGTTAATTATTTTATCAAACCAAGATGTTTCCCCGTTAAGGGTAAACCTTGGATTGAAGACTTGAGAAGATTCCCATCTACAAAAGTTAAAATCACTTTTGATGGTCCAGAATTGACTCAAGAGGAATTGTACCTTTTATTCAGAAGATATGGTCTGATTGTTGACATTGAACCACCTAAACCTGATTCTAAAGATATTCCTAAAAGTGCTAATATCACATTCAGTTTAACTCGTGGTGCAATCACTGCCAAGAATTGTTTAAACGGTTATAAATTGAATGATACAACGATACATATTCAATTTGTGCCAGTACATAAGGAAAGTATGGTTTTAAACTTTATGCTTAATCATCAAAGAATTTCAATCCCATTATTGTTCACCATTATCACTCTGCTTCTGTTTATCGTTTTTGAACCAATCAGAGAATTTTGTGTAAAGGAGAAGATTACAAAACGTTATTCACTTCGCAACAATTTATATTTTAAAAAAGTTATGGATTTTACCAATTCCACAACATCAAAATTCAAAAAAATGATTTATCAGGATTCTCAATCTGGAATTCGTAATAAAGGGGATTCCTTATGGTTAGAAAGGTATGAAAAGATAAAAGAATTGAGATTATGGTTGGAGGAAAACGTCAATACTTTTATAGTTATTCGTGGTCCAAGAGGTAGTGGTAAACATGAAATGGTGATAGATCATGCTTTGAAAGATCGTCAAAATGTACTTGTTCTTGATTGTGATCAATTATTAAAGTCTAGAAATGATCAAAGATTGATTCTGTCATTGGGACAACAAATTGGTTACTTCCCCACTTTCCCTTGGTTAAACTCATTAACTTCATTTATCGATTTAGGATTACAAGGATTAATTGGACAAAAATCAGGTATTAGTGAATCTAAAGAACAACAGGTTAAGACAATGTTGAATACAGCATTGCTGAGTATTAGGGATTTAAGTTTAGAAAATTATGGACATTTTGATCATGATCAAGCAAAATCGTCATCATCAGAAGAGGATGAAAAATTCTTGAAAGAAGAGGATTATTTACAACAATACCCTGAAGAGAAACCTGTTATTGTTATCGATAGATTTCAACCGGCAAGAAAACTGAATGAACGTAATTCATTTATATATAAGGAAATCAGTGATTGGGCAGCAAATTTAATTTCAATGAACATTGCTCATGTGATATTCATCACTGATGATATTGGATCCCAAGCGCATTTAAGTGAATCATTACCAAATCAAGTTTTCAAAACTTCAACGTTATCAGATGCATCTGAAGAAAGTGCCAAGAATTTTGTATTGAGTTCATTAGAAGAGTTCCAAGCATCGACAATAGTTTTAAACAATTTAGATAAATTGATAAAACCACTTGGAGGTCGTATGTTAGATTTACAAGCTTTTGTAAGACGTATCAAGAGTGGTGAAAGCCCCGAGGAACTGATCAATGAAATGATTGTACAAACTGCAGAACAATTGACCCAGGTGTATTTCAACAAGCAAAATGATAAATTCAACGCTTGTCATGCATGGTTAATCATGAAGAGATTATCACAAGTTGATGAGATTGAATTCAAAGAGATTTCATTACATCCATTATTCAAATCCAATCCAGTGGAAATATTAACGGCATTAGAATCCACTGAATTAATCTCATTGATCAAAGATCGTGGTTTGATCAAGAGTATTAAACCTGGTAAACCATTATACAAATCAAGTTTCCAAAATTTGTCCCATGATGATCAAATTTCCAAAGATTTAGATATCAAATACAATTTAGAATTGATATCTTTTGAAAACAAGAGAATTGGGAAATGGGTTGAAGAAATCAATAGATTTGGTGAATTTAGTGATTTAAGTTCAAACAAGATGTTTAAACCAAGATTAGAATATCTTGCCGATAAGATAAAGCAAAGTACAGACGTCATCATATCTTCGGAGAAACTGATTAAAGAATTGGGTAAACGTTAAATAGAACTCAACGTGTGTATATAATGTGTATATAATTAAAATAAATTGACAAATCCATCAACACTTTGTACAATCCATTGATTAAACCCATTTTTAAATTCCATCAATACTTCTAAATCACCGTCATTACTCTGATCTCTGATATTTTTCCAACCAACGATAAAATTCGTCAACAATATCCCAATCAATCCAACACTTAAAACAATAGGACCCAATACGGCATCGAGATGTTTCCCCGATCTTTGCTTGATCAATGACATCCTCTTATTCCAAATGTAATAACTCCAACCGGTGATGAATATGGTCAATGCTAAATATAACAATGTAATCTTGTACAACACTCCTGAAAAATTCGATGCATGAGATGAATTCAACAAAGTTATAGTCAAGATTGTAAGATAAGTAACAACGTGATTCCATCTAAGATAAGTTCTTTCATTAGCCAAATAAACTTTTGGTTCGATTTTCAAAGGTCCAGATTGTCTTAATAATTGTGATGGCTTTGTAACACCTGGTGGTAAATCCACTTCATCATCAGATTCATCATATGATGAATTTATCGATGATACTTGTGGTTGGATTGCAGTTGGATTAGGAGGTGATGATGATGAAATATCCAAATCACTTTCATCATCTGAAGATTCATGATCTTCCAAATCAAAATCATCTTCATCATCATCCTTGATCAATTCTTCAATATTACCTAAATAAGTTGTTGTTGCCGTTGCTGTTGTTGTTGAAGTCTTTGGTGATGATGATGAACTCGGTCTTGATAACAATTTAGTTTCCTTGGCCAATTTGGCAATTTTCAGTTTAGAATCTCTATATGCCTCTTCCGGTTGCCTTCTAATATCATTCTCCAAATCTGGTAACCAAAAGGGTAAGATATCTAAATTATCATCTTCTAAAAACAATGAAGAAATCCCCTGGACAAATTTACTAAAATTAGGAACTTCCTTAACAAGGTGAGAATTTGTCAATTCATTTATCCATTTAAAAGTCTTTGATGATTGATTTCTCAAGATGGAATTCTTAACTTTAATCTCCATGATACAAAATGGGAATTTTGTATATTCACCCTTTCTCAATACTGAGAATGGATCTTTAAGATTAGAGTCATCCAAATCAGTTCTATGCCAATTAGACAGATCTCTTATCGGACGATCTTTATCAAATGAATCCTCTCTAATGAACAAGACATTACTATCAATGGTGATTCTCAAATTGTTATCATCACCAGGGATTTGGAAAGCAGTTCTAGTGAAAACAGTTCTCAATACCGGTTGTAAATCATGTTGTGATATGAAATCTTGAATAGTTTCAAAATCAGTTTCATATTTACTTATCAAATCCTTTGGTAAATTTCTCTTTCTTAATCTTTTCAAAAATTTCTCCTTGTTGAATTTTGATTTTTGTTCCTGTTGGTGTTTTTTAGAATATTCTACATCCAAATTATCAACTTCATCATCATCGTTTTGTAAATTAATAAAATCATTGATAAATTTCTCCTTCAATGATAATTTTGTATCATGAGATTCACCAGTATCATAATTGAAAAATTTCTTCTCAATAGTTAGTTCTGGATTTTGATTCAATTTCCCGGACCATTTGATCCTTAACGATGGAGTCTTGTTCAAATTTTTCAACAATTTCATATTGTACAATTCAAAATTACTATTATCGAAATAAAGTGACGTGATAGTTGGATCTTGAATGTTTTCATCATCATCATTATCATCATGAGTATTATTATTGTAAACCAAAACGGGTAAATGTCTCAAGATTGTGGTTTTAATCTCCATCAAATTCTCTGGATGAACCCAAAATTTCAAAACTTGATAAGAATTATCAATAGTGGTTATCGGTGTCGATGAAGTTGACAACATCCCTGAAGTGGATAACTTATTCACCGAGGTGTTTAATGAAGTTGATAATGACGAAGATTCAAAATTTTCTCGAAGAAATTGGTACAATATACTTATTCTGTAAAGGTATGGACTATAATCTTCTGAATGGAAGGGTAAATTTTTCAATCGAACATTGAGTAATGCCTTTACTGAATAATGTTTATGCAATCTATCATGTTTCTTAACAATCTTAAGAAATCCAGTGAAGTTCAACCGGGCAAAATGATCCAATTCTTGTGTAAATGATAGTAATTTTTCTAAATTTGTTTGAAATTCAACCAAATTGAAATTATCCTGTTGTTGATCAGCATAAGATTCCACTTTTGTCTCTAATTCTTCAATCTTTTGATCCAATTTCAAATATTGTTCATTCTCAAAATTGTAAACTTTCTCCAATTCTTGATCCAATTTACTGACAAATTTATTCTCATCGTTATCACTCCATGATTCATTGATTATTACATTCTCCTTTAACAATTTCTTCAACAGTTCGTAATTGATGTAATAAGATTTCCAAGGAGGATAGATCTCATTCTGCAATTTGACTCCAAATAGCATCTTGCCCCTCTTTGGTTTGTTAGTGTCAGACATTTATATGATAGTAATAGTGTTATCTCTCTATCTATTTATATTTATACAATTAAAACAATTTTTTTTAATTTTCGCTCTGTAAAATTTCTTCAACAACAACGCACGTGCTGCTTACTGCTGCTGCTGATCAAGTTAAAACAAATCATTCACCACCAGATTCAATTGTTGTTCATCCTGACCAGCACCAATATGAGCATCTTTGATCACTGTCAACAATTGCGTATATGTCAACCTGAACTCGTTAAAATCTTTCAACACATTATGACCCATTTCAAATTCCAAATTCCCCAAATCCATCATGTTTTTAAAATACTCCAAATTACCAAGTTTCATTCTCTTTTCATGCAGATGTTGTAATTGTAATAAAAGGTATTCTTTACTAAAGCGTCTGATGATCTTCTTCAATGTTTTCTCCTCTGGTGTCAATTTTTCCAGCTTCACCAGTTGCTGCTTGGCAACAGGTTTTGTCGTTGTTGTTGTTTTAGTTGTTGTTGTTGTAGTGGTGGTAGCTGCTGCTGCTGCAGTTGCAACGTTATTATCATTGATCAATCTCTTCTTACGACCTTTCTTATTGAATTTAATCTTACCATCTTTCGTGATGTTTTCAAGATTATCTGATAAATTCTCAACAATCTCCAAGAAATTCTTTCTCTTCAATTTCATCTCTTCGGCAAATTTCAACTCATCTGGTGTATCTTGATTATACATTCCTTCTTCACCAAATTCTAATTTGGCAATTTTATTTTCACCATCGACTAATTCACCAAATGGGTTTGATAAATTCCCCTGTATGGATAAATCGGTCTCTGAAAATAAATACATCAACCATAGGAATCTATTAACTTTATTTTCCGGTTTAATATTGTTCAAATTGAAAATTTCATTGAAAATGGTACATTTCTTATCATTTTCAAATCTTCTATCCTTGATAAAATTATCCATAACTTGCTCTTCATATTGAGATAGACAAAAGATTAAACTTATTAAATTGAATTTACCACTTAAACCATCTTTTGCTGCTTCATCTGTTAAATTCACTTGTTTACACGTATGCACAAACACTTCATACGTGTCATTGTGTAATTTATTATTGAAATCGCTAACACTTTTCAAAATTGTCTTCAACCTTGGAGTATCTTGTAATTGCTTTACAGAATTCAGTGTATACCCACTACCACCACCATTATTTTCCACTACATCTTCCGGTTCTGATGCAATATCGAAAATATCATGATGAATTTGTAAAACTGGGATACAATGATATGTTCTCAATTGAGATCTCATTTCATAATCAAAATTAATAGTGGTGTTCAATCTACCAAAATTCACCAATAAACATAATATGATAAATTTGAAAGCATAATTTAAATCACCAATCAACCGATCTTTTAAAATTTTCGAGATACGACTACTTTTCAAAATCGATAACAAGTACAATTGGAAAAATGTCAACTTGTCATCATATTGTAAAGATTGTTCAGTATCAGAAATCTTACTCCAATATTTAATATCTTCATCAACTTTACCAAATGGATTTCTGAAAATTTTCAAATTATTCGTCAATAAACTTTGTAAAAAATCATGTTGAATATCTTGCCTCCAAAGAGGTTCACTATCAGGTTTTTTCAAATGTTTTGATTTATGAATTGGATTTGTATCAATAACAACTTCTTTACTTTCTCTCTTCCTCTTCTTAACCAGTGGTTTATTATTCACATCACCTTGTTGTTGTTCCTTACTCTTACGTTTCTTCGCCAGCATCACTCTTTTCGATGGGATTTTCTTATTCTCCTCATCGTCATCTTCATCTTCATCTTCTTCTTCTTCAACCTCTTCTGCATCAACTTCTTCCTCATCTTGTGCTAACAACGATGAAATAGGAACTTTATCGGATTTTGGAGGTGATACAACAACAGTAGTTGAATTATTTTCCAAGATTGTTGTGTCATTGGATATATCATGAACGGGATCATAACGAAGATTCGACATTGTTGTTTGTTAATTGTTGTTGTTGTTCAATTGTCGATCAGATTTGGTGTCTGGTTTTTTCTGATTTTTGAATTTGATTTTTGGGGGCGGTTTTGTGATCTATATTGTCTCACCTATTCCGTATATGGAAGAAGATATCAATATCATGGAAATGTACTCTTATATAGATACTTGTAATATCAACACTCTGTATAATTTCCTTGTGAATCGAATCAAAAGTATTACAATTATAACAATCTACCCGTTTTATACCATGATTAATGAATAAATAAATAGTTTTTTAAAATAAATAATTAAATAAATAAGTTGATAAATAGATAAATAAAATAAATAGATGGATGATTGAACAACTCAATTAATATAGCTAGCTAAAGCTTACTAGCTAGGCTAAAATCATTTCCCCAATCCTCCAATAACTTCCTCTATATCTTTAACATTCAAACCTTCTAAATTAGTCTTTGACTCTTGACCAAATTCATATCTAACGGTGAACGAAGGAGCTATTCCTGAACTTTCACGTATCATCAATGGAATCGATGGATTGTTTTTTTTCAATACCGGATATTGAGAGATTAAAAAACTCCTATATATTGATATGGAATTAGTATCATTTATATATATCGTTGTACAACACAACACAATGGGATTGGTGGTGATCAAATGGATAATTACTCACTTCAATGGTTTGGATGCTTCTCCAGTTTGTGATAGAAAAAACCTCAATTCCTTAACAACAGATGGGAATTTAGACATTGCTGTGTATGTATGTGTATGTAATTGTATATGATGATATCAATGTCGAATCGATTACTTTATTGTTATTTGTCGTTTTTTTGTCGCTTTTTTCTGGGGCTGTGGGAACAATCAGGGGCTGTCTCTATGTCTCATTTATAATAACTACAACAACTATAACAACTATAACAACTATAACAAGCAACAGATATATCAAGAACAGGAGGATACTAGAATGGCCAGTATAAAAAATAATCCATGAGTAATAACTCATATAGGTGTAAAGATATAAAAAAAATAAGGTGTATAATATTGAATGCGAGGAGGTTCGAACTCCTGCCTCTTACGAGATTCGATCGCTTTACAGCTTAAACTTCAATTGAATTGAAGAAGCTTTTCACAGCTTGAGTCGAACGCCTTAGACCTCTCGGCCACACATCCTTCACCTTGACATCCGAAAATCGAGATGTAATACAACCGTTCACAGAAGCCAAAACCCCATTTTTCCACTTTATCACGTTGAAATGGGGTTAAATTTCATAACTATTCACTTGTAAGTATACTTTCTACAATTTTACAACTTGTAAAAGAGTCAGAATCTCATATATGGCTTTCCGAGTCAATGAGTGATCCAACATCTGAGTTTTCTTTATCTGACACCTCCTCGATTTGCAGATCATCATGGTATTCCACTCCATTGCGCATACAGGGAACAATAACGCATTCTTGAATTTTATTTGTTAATCTATATAGCGTATACAACCCATTAATTCTTCATCATATCATTATACAATATTGAAAGACTGTTTCATCAAAGTATATTTTCCATGATACGATTCTCATCTTATCAAAACACATCCTGATGATATCACGATGATGATACAATAAAAAAAATGAGCGAGCCGTGATGATCAGCTCAACAACGATTCAGTCAAGATTTCAAAACACATTTTCAAACGTAAAATTTCCATATCTGATTGACTAAAATTTAAAAATTCATCCCTTGAAAGGAATTCAACGGTGGTACATGTAAATACACCACAATCTGAACCATTTTTCTGTTGTGGTGATTTAATCACTGGGAATTTTTGATAATTATCAAAATTTATAGTTTCATGTCCATTTATTCTTAAATCTTCTTGTTTCATGTATGAAATTAAATTGTTTAAAATTTTCATATTTTTCCTCTTGTAAAAATCATATCGTTCATTATTATCCTCATGATCATTTTCATCATCTTCATCAAATGATAAACTATCAAAATATTGAAATTTCCCATGTTTATTATCAATAACCAGTAATGACCAATGAGTATTCATCGAATTTATTGGTATAAAGATGTAATCCAATTTAGTAACATCAATTTTTTGTCTCTTTGCCCATCTTTGTACCGATTTATAACCTTTTTCCAGTAATGTTGAATAAAAATGTGTGGTGAAGGCAAAACATGATGAAAATTTACCATCTCCTTGTCTTGATCTTTGTGTAATTAAACAAAGATATGAATCAATAATGTTATCATTAAGCCAATTGGAATTTGATAAAGTTTTCAAATCTTTTATTTTCAAATCGATTCCATTTATTTGTTTAACACTATGGTTTAAATCTGATGAATTTAAATAATTATTAACAACCAGTAATTGTGAAGGATCAAGTTCAACAACTTTGGTTTTTTTAGAAATTTTCAATTTATGTATCAATTCTTGTCTTCGCCTTTTTTCTTCAATGATTGATTGATATGTCTTGAACTCTTCTTCAAACAACAACAATGACTCTTCATTGAACTTGTCATATTTAGAAATATCAAATTTAGATATTACTCGATTCTGTGTAATTGGTCCAATAACATTCTCACGCAGCTCATCATCATGTTTACCCAAGGCATTACGGAAACTTTCAGTCAAATTGAAAAATTTACTCAATGAAGTTTCATCATGTTGTTGATATTGTTGTTGATCATACCGTTGTGGTATTATATTATTCAATTGTAATTCAAACCTTCCATCATTATTGAAAATCTTTCTTATATATTCCAATTCAACATTAGGCTCATCATCATCATCATCATCATCGTTGTCATCACTTGAATCTTGTTCATTATCAACCATGAAATGAGTACCGTAATCATCTTTCAATGTAGATAAAGGTATAGATTTATCACCCCAATTCAAGGAGCTAACATTGAAACTATGATCTATTGTATTATTAAATTTATCAAGATGACTCTTGTGTGTAATTTTTTGTTTATTTGCCAATGGTGTATTATCATTATCATCATTATCAATTGAATTCAATTTCAAATTCAAATTTTTCGATTCCTTTTCAAAATTTGATTCAATTTCCTCATCATCCTTTGTCAATTCAATTTTGAAAAAATCTCGTATCTTTATCAATACTTGAATGAAAAATGACATGAATAGTATCGAATATCTAAAAGCACTGATACCTATTTTCTTAAATGATTCCAACTTGTTATTTCCATTATCTTCATTTGTTATAATTTTAGTTGGTGATGCGGGTATCAAAATTTCATTTAAATCCTTCTTCTTGTTGAAAATCGTTGTACTAGGTTTCCTTATTGATGACGACACTGTATTAATCATTGGCAATTTTACATCTTTATCAGAGTTATCCGTATTATTATAATTATGATATTTCCGATCGTTTAAAGTATTATTCTTATTAAACAATTCAAAATTATCATCATCTTGACTTTTCAAAGGGGGTAAATCATCATCAAACTCATTTGCATTAACGTTTAAAGTGTGTATACTACTTGATCTCTTTGCTATTGATTTATTATCGATAAACGAGGTGAAATTGGGTAATCCACCAAATGTTATATTATTGTTTTTATTATTGGTATCTTGTTGATGTTGTGGAAATTGTGATCTTTGCTTTTGTATTATCAAAGGCTGATGGTACTGTTGTGGTGTCAACGTCTGAGCTCTTCTAGTAGTTTGTTGTTGCTGTTGCTGTTGCTGTTGTTGATTAAGACTCATCTTTATACATCGATACAAGATGTGTTTCGTACCTAAATGAGAATTTTTTTTTATTTCATTTTTTGTATTTTCATTTTCATTTTTAGTTTTAGTTTTTGTGTGCGTTTGAAGAGCAAAGGATTGAGCAAAAGGGAAGGGGACCCTTTATACATACATCATATCATATATAAAAACATACATCTATACTCTATTCCTTCTATTATCTATCTATTATCTATTATCTATACCTATCTACCTATCTACCTACCGATTCATATCATTCTTAACACCTTGGTCATTATCACAATTTGATATATTTGAATTTAACAATTCAGTTATTGGTGGTAATTTGAATTTATTATTATTATTATTATCAATTTGACAATTTTCGTTATTAAACAATGTGTTGGTATTATACGTTATATTGTTATTATCATTTGTAGTCATTGCAATGATATTATCATTACTATTATTGATTAAGCCATTATTATTATTCATGTTGGGTGTCGTATGAATGATTGGAATGGGATTAGCAACAAGAATGGGATTTGAAATAATTGAAGATTCATGATGTAATGGTACTTGTAGTACTGGTATTGATTCATGATATGGTATTGTATTTGAATAATACATTTGCTGCTGCTGTTGCTGATGATGTTGAAATTGTTGTTGTTGTTGTTGATGCTGTTGCTGATGTTGTTGTTGCTCTAATAATAACAAAGATTGATAATATTCATTATCCATCGGTGGATCCAATATTATAGTTTCATGATTCAGTATTTTTTTTTGTAATTTGGTGAATTCAATTTGCTGTTTAACATTGGTAAAATCATCTAATTTTAAACGTGCACCATGTCTTTGTATAACACGATGTTCATTTAAATGTGTTAATGAACCGTATGATTTATTACAATTGATAAAATCACATGTGAAGTATCTTTCAACATCGTTATATTTCCTTCTTGCTCTTTTCTTAACTTTACGTTCTGTATCATGTGATATAGTAGTTGTCGTTGTCGTTAATGATGATGATGATGATGATGATGATGTTGTTGAAGGATTTAGTAAATTTTCAATTTTCGGTGGTGAAGTTTTTATAAAAGATTTGCCGTCTATCGATTCACTTGGTGACATTATATTGAACGATATATAGAGACATACATATCTACTATACAGTCATCTATATATATATATATATATATGATATGTGACTCCATATATATGTGTAATTGAAAAAGTCGTTTAAAGTTGCACTTGCTACAAACTCCCAACCACTACTATAATCGATGGCAACATGTACACGACTATCTTCCCTTCCCGTTATTTTTGACTAGTTGGACACGACTTTTTCACCTCACTCTCAGTGGGTACAGCCCAGATCTCTCTCTCGTCACTGATCAATGTCATCATATGTCACTGACTGACTAACCAGATTAAAGTTTCCACGTACACAGAGCAAAAGAAATCTTCATCTATATATATATGTAATACCGATGATTAGTACAAGATACATATATCTGTATATATATATATATAGCAATCTATTTATCTAATAGTAGATAAGGTGTAGATGCAGATGTAACTAGTGTTAATAATACACTTTGTGTATTTCACATCTCATTCACCCACCTACCGGACTTTGAGCTGCTTTGGGAAACCCACACACTTTCAGTCAGACAGTCAGACAACAACAATCTCGTTTTCGCTTTATTATTGCTTGTTTCTTTTTCAGTGCGTGTTTGTGCCCTTTGGTGGTGAGGATGCAGCAGCAGCAGCAGCAGTTGGGGGGCACGGCACGAATCTTAAATCTTAATCAAATCTTTCATTTCTCGTTTTTCATCTTTAATAGAGTTTGTATGATGATATCAGTAGATGATACATCTTCATCCTGTGTTGTAGTGGTAGTACTATTTGCCTGATGATGATAAAACCTTGGAGCTTCTTTATTAATGGTGTTGTTATCTTCACACGGAGGATAATGATAATTCGATAACGATGTCGTATTGACTAATGGTGATGATGAAGCCGTATTGATGTATGGTATCGGTATCGAATTTAACAGTGGTAATTTTATAATTTTCTTTTGTTGTTGCTGTAATAATAATTTTTGCTTCTTTTCTTTAGCTTTGATATGTTTAAAATCTTCAATCTTCTTACGTGGTCCATGTTGTTGTATAACACGATGTTCATTCAAATGAGTTAATGATCCATAACCTTTATTACAATTGGCAAAATCACAATAATATAATCTTTTCACATCTTCAAATTTCTTACGTTGTCTCTTCTTCGGTTTAGCCTTTGTCGTTGTACTGTTATCATTTGTTAATCCTGTTGTTGAACCTTGTGGTATAGATCCTTGTGGTACTGATACAGGTACCTGTGGTGGTGGTGGTGGTGATAGTATATTATCAATAGGAGGTAATCTTACACTCATCATTCGTAAATTGTTTATACTGATATAATTTTTACAAAAGATGTCTTACTACTTTTATATATATTTATCCAATATACGTGTACATTATTAATACGAACCATCTTGCAATCGTTACTATTATTAGTTCACTAGTTGTGTAATCAATAGTTAGTCAAAGGGCAACAACCACCTCATCTTCTTCTTCTGCAATAGGCAACTCCGACACTTTTGTTAGTGCGCGTCGGAGTTAGCCCCGCGCACACAACACCCCAATGCGGAATGATCTCCGAGTCCAATATCACCCACCCACTTCCTTCTTTCTTTCCCCCAACTGTCCAAAAGACATACGGCTCCGCCCGAAATCGAATTTATTAACTAATGGAGTTAAAGTAACTAACTAACTAATCTAATCTAAACTAGTCAAAGGGGCATACCTACCTAACTACTGCCCCCGAACACACCTTTTTATCGGATCGTATCGTATCATATCGTTGGTAACGAAAACGAGGCATCTCGTATCAAAGATGATTCATCTTCTTCTTCTTGTTGCTCTTGCTCTTGCTCTTGCTCTTGTTGATCTTGTTGTTGTTGATCTCTTTTCTGATCTTGATCACGTTCATCATCTTCCTCGATTATGTCATTCAATGTCAAATCCTCGATATCTTCATCAATATCATCAATATCATTAAATGGATCGGGACATTTGGAAATCAATTCATCTAAACCACCACCTGACCAAGATTTTTTCAGTATAATTTCATTTATCTCCAATTGTAACCTTATAATCATACTTAAATTTTGTAATACATCCTGATGAAATTTTTGTAAATTTGACAATATTTCTTGATAATTCAATTTCTTAAAATTATCAATTGAATTCAATTCATTTGTTATAGAGATTAAATTGAATTTATACTTGTTCAAATTCATATTTAAATTCTTTCTCTTGATCTTGTTAAATTTTTTCAATTCACTCTCTTTTAATTGTAACATTTCTAATCTTTGCCTTAATGATTTTTGGAAATTTTCATCATTTTTCAATTGTAAATTTTTAAAATTGATCAATTTAACTTTCAATGGTTCAATGAAATTCTTATTAATCATCTTACTCAATATTAAATCATAATTAGAATTAACATATTGTAATCCACTAGTCTTATAAAAATCTTCACCAACTTCATCACAACCTTTTAATTTTGTCAATGATTCAATACTTTCACCAAATTCACTACTCAGTTTACTCAATATCACCAACAGTTTCGAATAATTTTCAGCCTTGATGATAACTTGTTCATATTTCTTGATGATTTTCAAAATATCCTTTAACGTTATAATTACACTATCTGTATCATCTTCATCATTTAATTCACTATTCGCATAATTCGACAAATTCGAAGAAGTTGATATGAAAGATGGATTACCACCACGTCCAATCGATGTCATTTCACTTGTCGCTGATATTGGTGATTCAAAAACATTATTCGTTGTCGTACCAGTACTATTATTGACATTGTTGTTGTTATGATGATGATGATTATTATTAGTATTATTAGTATTGACAAATGAATAAAACTCAGACAAATGCAGTGGCGGTTGCTTTAAAGTGTGAACACTACTACTATGACTGTTTCTCTTCGGTGTTGTAGGTGTTGTTGTTGTTATCTCTTCCATTTGTTGTTATCTCTATCTGCTATATTTATTATTTGTCATTTTGTGTCTGTTTTTTTTGTACACTAAATAAACAACAACAGATATTTATGCTTGTATCTATACATCTATACATCTATATCTATATAGCATCAAATAGATTAGACAACAGGTATCACATCAGTTATATAAACAAGATATTACTACTTTGATTCAACGTTTCACCTCTTGTATTTTGTCATTTCTATATCTTGATCCTATTCTATATACGATGTCTATAATACGTATTGGCTTCTCTCCCATCCAGTTTCTCCACCTTCCATCTTTGTCATACACACACATCTTATACTATACTATGTAATATTGGCATCGAACACATAATTACCCAACCTTTATCCATCTAGTACTATCCAGTACTGCTGTCTTGTCAATAGCGGTCTGCCATTCTATTTGCCGTGCCAATAACCACCGCATTTTGTTGAAGAAAACGAAAAAAAAAATTTGACCTTGAAAGAAAGTGAGAGAGACAGAGAGACATCGATTGAAGATGAATATAATATCATATAACCCACTCCTAACGAAGAAATTGTTCTCCTCACCTATAAGACTGTTCCATTCCACTTGCAAACAATACCAACAACAACTCACAAGGAGAAACACCGTCAAGCCGGAAAATTCAAGAAAGACATTTTTAATCGATTTTTATAAATCATTATTCACAAACAATGAAATAAATTTGATCGTTCATAGAAATAATTTAGTTAAGGCTGATAACGATAGATATAGACAAGAAATAATCAATTGTGGTGGAGAATTCAATGTTATCAAGAATAATTTATTAAAAGTTTATTTGAAATTTGCTGATCATAAAGATCCAGCTTCTAAATCGGCAAAGAGATATTTCGATAAACATAGAAACAAAATTGCTAAGAACCCATTGATACCATTATTAAATGGTCCAACTGGTGTTATATCGATAAAAGAATGTGATCCAACAAAAGTTGCCAAGATATTGAAATTTTTAAAATCAACAAATGAAAAATTATTCCTCGTTGGTGGTAAAATTGATAATAAACTGTTTAATATCAATGAAATTGAAGCTTTCAAGAATTTGAAAACTAAAGATGAATTAAATCTGGAATTATTAGGTATATTAACGATGTTAAGTGGTGCTGGTTTAGTTAGAACTTTAGAAACAACAACACAATCATTATATTTAACGATGAAAAGTCATGAATTGGAACTTACACCAAAAGAAGATGAGGCAGAAAATTAGATAGAATCCTTGTATATATAACAATAATATCATCATCATCTATATCTCATCTCTATACACACATCTCATCTCTATACAACTCTATGAATGTACAGAAAAAAACAAAAACAAAAAAAAAAAATCACAAAAAAATTTTCAAATCCTGATAACTAATGATCTAAAGACATATACTCAAGATGACAAAATTAACAGAATCACAAAAGAGGAAACTTTACAGAGCCGATAAGGAAACCAAGAGGAAAATTTTGAAACATGCAAGATTCGATTCCCCAGAGATGGAAGAATCCATCGATACAAACACTTCATTACCAAGAAAGAGATTTTATAGACAACGTGCCCATTCAAATCCCTTTAGTGATCATCAATTAGAATACCCAAAATCACCAAGGGATATGGATTGGGGGAAATTATATCCACATTATATAGATCCAACAACAACGGACCAAAACCCACAACTGTTGACAAAAAAAGTTGAGATTGCCGATATTGGTTGTGGATTTGGTGGATTGATGATTGAATTATCACCTGAATTTCGTGAACAATTGATATTAGGAATGGAAATAAGGGTACAAGTGACAGAATACGTTGAAGATCGTATCATTGCATTGAGACAAAAGCATTTATCAACTTTGGGTTATCAAAATATTAACGTGTTGCGAGGTAATGCAATGAAATTTTTACCAAATTTTTTCGAAAAGGGACAATTATCCAAAATATTCTTTTGCTTTCCCGACCCCCATTTCAAAAATCGTAAACACAAGGCTAGAATAATAACAAATACCTTATTATCAGAATATGCATATTGTTTAAAACCAAATGGAATCATATATACAATCACTGACGTTAAAGATTTACATGATTGGATGTGTAAACATCTCGATGAACATCCATTGTTTATAAGATTGACATTGGAAGAACAAAAACTGGATAAATGTGTTGAGATAATGGAAAATGCTACAGAAGAGGGTAAAAAAGTTTCTAGAAACAATGGTATTAAATATATACTGTGTTATAAGAGAAGTTTAGAAATCTAATCTTCATCTTCACTATTAATAAATGCAACACTTTCTGTATCATCATCATCATTTTCATTATGATCATTTTTATTCATCATCTTACCAATGATTGAACCAACAGTTTCACTACCACGTCTTAAACTACCTCTTATACTATTTGAATCACTCAATTTAAAAGCTCGTATTTCTTCCAGACTTGGTGGTTCTAATTCATCCAGTTGAATCAATGGAGTCACATTATTATTGTTATTATTGGAATGTGTTGAAGATGCCGCCGTTGTATGTGATGGTAAATGATGTGCATCCATTAATGGTTGTCTTGCCAAAGATGCAGTTGATCTATAAACAAATGGAACATTTTCTTCATTATTCAACGTTGAACCGTATTGAGGTTGCACTTGTTGTTGATAATGATGTTGTGATGACGAATGTGATGTAAAACTGAAAATTGATGAACGATCATCAAATACACTATCCATATCTTCCAAAGTTAAACCTTTTGTCTCTGGATAGATATAATAAACAACGATAAATGATAATATACAAGAACTTCCATGGATCAAATAAAGTCTCCATTGAATGGTTTCTTGTAAAACTGGAGTCATTTCACCAACAAGAAAATTACAAAACCAATTTGTCAGTGTTGATAACGAAGCCCCTTTACCACGTATAGTTAATGGTAATATTTCCGGTGGTAATAACCATGGCACGGGACCCCACGAATAACCGAAAAATGCATTGAAAACAATAACTAATCCCACGACATAATATGGAGTCATTGTCACATTGATATATAACGCCAATGAGATACTGAATAGGGAACACGCCATTATAAAAGCACCACTCAACAAAATTGGCTTTCTACCCCATTTATCAACAAGATACCATGGAGGTATAGTACTCAACACGTATATGATCCCATTGATACCAGTCATCAAGATGGCATTACGACCATGCCAACCAGCTTGTTCAAAAACCAATGGAGCATAATAAGAAATGACATTGATACCATTGAATTGGGCAAACATTTGTGATGACATTGCAATCAATACACGACGCTTATAACGTTTAAACATATAACTATATGATTTCCCCTCTTGTTCTAATCTTGACATTAATACACCTTCTTTTATATTTTTAAATTCTTCTCTCAGTTTAAAATCATGTACATCACCATTGGAATATAAATCTGCCAACACTACAATACCTTCCAGATCATGATCATTATTTAATAACCATCTTGGAGTCTCCACGATAACAAATGATCCCATAAATAATAAAAACCCAATAAGACATTGTATAAATAATGGTATTCTCCATGAATAATCATTCTCAATAAATGTACAGAAATAATCAGTCCAAACACTTGTTGCATATCCAAATACATTCCCTGTAAATTGTATACATGATAATTGTCCTCTATTATGTGGTTGACTGATTTCTGATTGATACACAGGAACCGTGGTACTCAACATACCAACAGCAATACCACTTATTATCCTACCACAAATCATATGTTTCATATCAGTGGCCAGTGTTTGGAATGCCCCACCTAATACGAATATAGCAGCACCGTATCTTATAGTACGACGTCTCCCAATGATATCCCCTATTTTCCCCACAGTCAATGAACTTATCAATGCACCAATCTCCAAAATGGCCACCATGGTACCAATGACTAAACTTGAAGGTTCATTGAAATAACTTTTGAAATAAGGTCCAGTGATAATACCAGACATAACACCTTGATCATAACCAAATAAAAAAACACCAAGAGAAACGAAAACTGAAGTGAAATATAATAATGGTTTCCCAACTAAGAACCCACTCAGTGGGATATCAACATTACTATTATTATTGTTGTTTTCAATTGATGTTGAGGAATCCATTTTTAAAGAATGGTATACAATTGAATCAATGAATCAATGAAATGAATGGATGTGTTTATCGGAGAATTTGTTGATTTGATTTGATTTGAATTTGTTTTCAAATTGAATTTTTTCCTTTCTCCATATCAAATAGGGCAACACCGAGTGAGTATGACGTCAGATGATTAGCAGAACATTCCTCAAGCCCTGTTGATTGTCGTTTGATAGCATAGTTGGGAATATGATAGAGTGGAACAGAATAAAATACACTATGTTAGATACATATAAGTGTTCAACAAATTCTTGATCAGATATGATTATCGTAATCTGTATACAATACAATAGAAAGGCAGCATGTAATATAGCACAGACAGCCCCTGAAAGTATACCAAGATAGAAATTTGTATCAGCCCCTGTCTACCTTCCCAATACGGACATTGTTAAAACAATTGATATAAATAGCACTACTTTCCTAGGTTTGTCCAATTTTCTTGTCACAAACAAAAAGAGAACAACAAATTGTTAATGAATGGACAAGTAAACAAGGAATATGTCAGACGTTTCATTATACACCATAAATTCACTTCTCATACTAGATAATACTGGTAAAAGAATATACACCAAATACTATAAACCACCGCATTCTTCAATCAATGACAACTTGAAATATTATAACAATCAAAAGACACAATTGGCATTTGAAGATCAATTATTTCAAAAAACATACAAGACAAATAATGACATATTATTATTTGAAAATCAAATTGTCATTTATAAATCATATAGCGATGTCATCATATATTTAATCAGTCCCTTGGATGAAAATGAATCAATGTTATCCACGGTATTTAGTGGATTAACATCTGCTTTAGAAATCTTGTTAACAAATTCCATTGATAAGAGATCATTAAATGAAAATTACGATAAATTGACATTAGCCGTGGATGAAACCATAGATGATGGAATCGTATTGGAATATGATGCCGCAGTGATTGCTTCAAGAGTTTCCAATGCTCCACAACAAGATGCTCCTTCTTTAAATAACATTGATTTAAGTGAAAGAGGTTTCATGAATGCTTTTTCATTTGCCAAGGCCAAATTTACTGAAACTTTACAACAGGGTTTGTGATTTGTACATGTATAGCTATATCTATATCTTTATCTAGATCTTTATTTGTAATATATCTATATCTATATCTACCTTCGTCTATACAAAATGTGTAATGTTTTGTTTTTTTTTTCTTTGTTGTTTGGAAATTTAAATTTTCATAAATGTGTTAAAAATACAAATAGATGAGAAGGATTGAATTGAAATAAACAATGACAACATCACAAGCAGCCTTTGTTAGAAGCCTATTAAGGATAACTATCATTCAACTCTTGAAATCCATAGGTTATAATAAATCTCCTAATTATCTCATAGACATTTTAACGGATTTATACATAAGATATTTTGAATTGTTATTAGAAAAGACACAAAGATTAAGTCAATTAAGAGATGATTTAGATGGAATAATAATAATACAAGACATTTCACAGGCAATAGATGAACTAGCCTTGATACGTCCTTCTAATCCATTGGATTTATATGATATTGATCCAATAAATGATAATTATAATCATCTTTTAGAACATTGGTGCTTTGGTGATATACCCGATAGGGCAAGAGATACAAGTAAACCAAATTTAAAATATATTAGAAATAAGAGAATAGAAGATTTGAAAATAAGGTTGAATAGAATTGGATTAGGTGGATTAATCAATTCAAATACATATGCATTTTCATCAAAGACTAAGGAGGAAATTGAATTAGAAAAATTGCTTAATGATGAAATCATTATAAACGTTCCAGAAGATTATTTACAATATTTATTGAGTAAAACTGATAAATCAACGAGACAAAAATTGAAATCAACTTTTTTAAAAGATGAATTATACAATGAATATGAAAACTTCAATTTTGATGAGGATGATGAAATACATGAAGAACAACAAGAACAGCAAGAACCACAAGATAACAACAAGGAAATTCATTCAAATGACATTGATAAAATAGAACAAAACTATATAATCGCAGGTCCAACTCCCGATAGTTTGAAAAACTATTTACCATATAGTGAAAAGGAAGAGATTAAAGAATTTGATATTGCTAGATATTTAAACAATGAAAATAAACTGATGCTGTATAAAGTGACACCGGAAGTGGAATTCCATGATGAGTTTAAACCTTCAGATCCAGATGATACCGGTTTACAATTAGGTGGTTGGTGACAATAGTGTGTATATTATAACTCAATAAAGATCTTAATGTCAACAAGTAATTATACCGACACTTGCTTCATATACCATAACTGGATTCAGCATTGAGCTAAAACCCACTTTCATATTCCAATCTCATTTGTTTCCTTAGTATTCCCTGATTTTCAATGATCCTATCTTTAGGTTTCACTGCTAAAACCGCTTCATTCGATAATATATTCCTCACGATATAAGAAACCATTCCAAGAGAACTTCAAAATACAAGAGAGTAACAATATCACTTCAATCACAAATTTCATTTGAACAATAAGTTTTTATCATAATTAAACTTATGATGAACTGATTCCAGCAATAGTTTTCCCTCATTGTGAAGAATTCTAGATTCAGGAACTAATAATGGGTCCACCATTTAAGAATTCATGACTTGTTCAAATCAAACGTGGAATCTGTTCGAAAATTTGCAAGAATATATGGAATAAGTGAACTTATCTTATTCCGGTATATATTTACAAATTTTAAAAAATATACTATATATGTGATAATTATTACTGCACCATGAAGTATTTCTACATAATTGATTTTAATATAACACCATAGTGCAAATATCTATTACAACTATCACATTGTCCATTATCCATTCCATTAACTCACCCAAACATCAATCCTTAGCCCACAATCGCCCTTTTCACCTCCCGTCACTCCTTCCCACCAAATTTACCGCCCTTTCATTTCGACTCTCACTAACAATCCGGAACCCTAGAGGCCGGGTAAATTACAAATCGAACATTCTAGAATCTTCAGCTACGATAAAAAATGTCATTTCCATACTAAAAGGCTTTACTACATACTAGATTACATTTTGTAATC